>CAUYQV010015992.1:0-20654 GCA_963574575.1 Galagoides demidoff | reverse complement strand
ATCTTTAAAGTATGGCAGTAGAGCTTTACTAGGGATTGCATTCAAATTGTATATTGCTTTGGGTAGTATGGACATTTTATCAATGTTGATTCTTCCCAGCCATGAGCATGGTGTGTTTTTCCATTTGTTAACATCTTCAGCAATTTATTTTCTCAATGTTTCATAGTTCTCTTTATAGAGATCTTTCACATCCGTTGTTAAGTAAACACCCAAATATTTCATCTTCTTTGGCACTACTGTAAAAGGAATATGGTCCTAGACTGCTTTTTTAGCTTGACTATTGTTGGTATATATAAATGCTACTGATTTGTGAGTATTGATTTTGTATCCTGAGACACAGGATATTCTGCTGTATTCCTTGATCACTTCTAAGAATTTTGTAGTTGAGTCACTGGGGTTTTCCAGATATACAATCATATCATTTGTAAAGAGTGAAAGTTTGATCTCCTCTGACCGTATATGGATACCCTTGATTCCCTTATCTTGCTTGATCACAATGGCTAAGACTTCCATTACAATGTTAAAAAGCAGTGGAGACACTGGGCAACCTTGCCTGGTTCCTGATCTGAGTGGAAATGTTGTCAATTTTACTCCACTCAATATAATATTGGCTGTGGGTTTGCTGTAGATGGCCTCTATCAGTTTAAGAAAAGTCCCTTCTATACCCATTTTCTTAAGTGTTCTGATCATAAAAGGATACTGCATATTATCAGCTGTTTCTGCATTAATTGAGAGAATCATATGGTCTTTGTTTTTTATTTTGTTAATGTGATCTATTATATTTATAGATTTATGTATATTGAACCAGCCTTGAGACCCTGGGATAAAACCAACTTGGTTATGGTGTATAATTTGCTTTATGTGTTGCTTGTTTCTGTTTGCTAGGATTTTATTGAATATTTTTGCATCAATATTCATTAGAGATATTGGTCTATAATTTTCTTTTCTTGTTGGCTCTTTTTCTGGTTTGGGGATGAGGGTGATATTTGCTTTGTAGAATGTATTGGGAAGTATGCCCTCTTTTTCTATGTTTTGGAAAAGGTTAAGTAATATAAGTACTCGTTCCTCTTTAAAGGTTTGGTAGAATTCTGATGTGAAGTCATCTGGTCCTGGACTTTTCTTTTTGGGGAGATTTTGAAGAGTTGATGCTATTTCAGAACTTGATATAGGCCTGTTCAACATTTCCAAGTCACTCTGGCTAAGTCTAGGAATTTGGCATACTTCCAAGTATGGGTCTATTTCATTTAGATTATCATATTTCTGAGAATAGAGTTTGTTTGTAATATTCATTAATGGTTTTTTGAATTTCTGAGGAGTCTGTTGTTATTTCATCTTTATCATTTCTGATTGATGAAATCAGAGATTTTACTCTTTTGTTTCTCATTAGGTTAGACAAAAGTTTATGTATGTTATTGATCTTTTCATAAAAGCAACTTTTTGATTTAGTGATCTGTTATATAATTATTTTGTTTTCAATTTCATTTAATTCTGCTCCAATTTTGGTTATTTCTTTTCTTCTTCTGGGTTTGGGTTGGAATGTTTTCTTTTTCCAGTTGCTTGAGAAAGTTGTTGACTTCCTCTGTTTCTGTTCTCTTGAGGAAGCCTTACAACACTATAAACTTCCCTCTAAGGACTGCCTTTGCAGTATCCCATATGTTCTAGTAATTCACGTCTTCATTGTCATTTTGTTCCAAAAATTTGGTAATTTCCTTCTTAGTCTCATCTATGACTCAGCTATCATTCACCATAAGGCTATTTTCCATGTCTTTGTGTGAGTATGCAGATTCCTGTTACTGAGTTCAAATTCTATTCCATGATGGTCTGAGAAGATATAAGGAATAATTTCTATTCTTTTCATTTTACTGAGATTAGACTTGTGACCTAAGATGTGATCAATTTTGGTGGATGTTCCATGTGCTGATGAGAAAAATGTATATTCGGTTTCGTTAGAATGAAATATTTCATACATGTCTGTTAGATGTAATTGTTGAATGGTTAGATTTAAGTCTAAAATTTCTTTGCCTAGCTTCTTATTGGAGGATCTATCCAACACTGCTAAAGGGGTGTTTAAAAAAAAAAACAACTATTATGGTGCTGGAGGAAATGAAGTTGCTCATGTCTGATAGGGTCTCCCTCATAAATTGAGGAACATTCTGGTTGGGCACATAAAGGTTAATAATTGAAATTTCATCATATTGAATGTCCCTTAACCAATATGTAGTAAACATCCTTATCTTTCTTTACTTTTGTTGGTTAAAAGCCTAATGTATCTGCAAATAAAATTTCAACACCTGTTTTTTTCTGATTTCCATTTGAATTATAGATGACCATCCCTTCACCCTGAGTCTATATTTATCTTTTAAGGTACAATGAGAATCTTGTATGCAGCAGATATCTGGCCTGAGTTTCTGTATCCAGTCAGCCAACTTGTGCCTCTTTAGATGACAATTTAAGCCATTCACATTAATTGAGAGTATTGATAAGCCTGATAGTATTTTGGATGTCAAGTTTTTCAAAAGTCCAGGGGACACTTTTAATCCTTTTGCCACTTTGGAATTTGGGATTTGATCAAATGTTTCAGAGCGAGTTTACTTTGGTGGTAGAGCATTGTGCTAGTTATTGTGGAGGATGGGTCTGAGAATATCCTGGAGAGCTGGTTTAGTTATGGCAGATTTATTCAACATGCGAATGTCATTAAAGCATTTAATTTTTCCATCATAAATAAAACTCAGTTTAGCTGGATATAGGATCCTGGATTTAAAGTTGTTTTGTTTCAAGAGGCTAAAGGTAGATGACCATCTTCTTCTGGCTGGAAAAGTTTCTGCAGTGAGATCTGCAGTCATTCTAATATACTTCTCCTTGCTTCTCCTTGTAGGTTATTGTTTTCTTATTTTTGACTGCTTATATAATCTTCTCCTTCATATTAACTTTGGCAAAGTTAATTACAATGTGTCTGGGAGATGCTTTATTTGAATTGACTCACACTGGGGTTCTGAAACTGTGGCTATCTGAATTTCAGAATCCTTGCCATGTTTGGGAAGTTCTCCTTGATTATCTCTTGGAGTAGAGCATCTGAATCTTTTGAAACAACATGTGACCTTCAGGAATTCCTATAAGGCGATTGTTTGTTTTTTTGGAATTATCCCACAGGTCTCTGAGAGAATGATCCATTCTTGCTCTCCATTTCTCTCCCTCTTTAAGCATTTGGGATCATTCAAAAGCTTTATCTTCAATATCAGAAATCCTTTCTTTTGCCTGCTCCATTCTGATACTGAGGGATTCTACTGTATTTCTCATATCTTGGAGGGGTTCAAATTCTGTTTTCAATGTGTCAAAATCTTAGGTGATTTTTGTCTTTGAATTCATTGAATTCTAGAGACAACTCTTGAATTATTCCTAGAATTTCTAATTCCAACTCCCATTCTGTTAATGTTATTTGCCATCCAAATTCTAAACTTGATTTCTGACATCTCAACCATTTGTTTATGAATGGGATCTTCTGGTGTGTCTGCCTTGTCATTTCTTGGGGAAGTTGATCTACTCTGATTATTCATGTTACCAGAGTTTTTCTGCTGATTCCACCCCATGATTATTTTTCACCATATGGCCAGATGAGCAGGTAAGGTGAAATGGATTGAGGGCTCCCAGAGTAGTGATTAACCAGCCCTTTGCCAAAGAGCTGGGACTGGTGACTGCAGCTTTTCCCCTACAGCTTTACAAAGGACCTGTACAATACTACAGCCTGAGAGGCTGGGGACCAGCTTGGTGTGGTGGGGTTAGGTGACTCTGTCTTGTTTTCAGCTGGTCTCTGTCCAATCCTAGTGAATCAGTGACTCTGGGTTGAAGTCTCAGCTATGGAGAAATACAAGCAACTAAAACACCCCACCCCTCACATGCAACAACTGGAAGAGGAAAATCAAACCTTCCCATTACAACACAACCAGGATACCATCTTGGAGGGTCCTCGGGCGATTGACTCAGGTCAAGAATTCCAAACCAATTGTCCCAGTCAGCAGCAACTCTCAAGTGGGAGAGTTCAATAGGTCTCTAGCAAGTAGATGGCAGAGATCACTTCAGCGTTCCGTGGAGTCAGAAAGGTCCACTCAGCAAATGAAATAGTCCATGGAGGTTGATGCCTCCTTCCACACCTTGCACCTCTGTCACACCCTGTCACTGGTAACCTCCCCCCCCCCCCGGGGTTGTGACCAGGTTCCCTCTAATGAGCAAATGTGCCAGGGGTTTGTGCCTGCCAGAGCTGCAGGGAGATCAATATCTCCTCAGCCAGGTCACTACACTCTTCTGCCTGCTAACAGGGGGAGCTAAAGCCTGACTACCTCAGGTGATCAATTGAAGCTGGGGAGTGTCACTCAGTTCCTACCCACCCTAAGCTGATACTGCTGCCACTTATATTCTTGTGGAATTTGCATTTTTGCCCAGGCTGTGTTCCACCACTGGCCAGGCACCTTTTGAGTTGACAGAAGCTGTGACACAGCCCCACCCTGTGCTGCCACCATCACACAAATTCTCCTGGAGTTGGCGTCTCTGTCTCTACTGCACTCTTTTGGGGGCGGGCATGATTAGAGCTCACAAAGGGCTCTCAGTTCCTGCCCCACCCTGGGCTGCCACTGCCACAAGTCCTTTTGTCCTGGCTATGCTTCACGGGGGATAGGGTACATCTTGGGCTCAAAAAAGCAGCAATTCTGACTCAGCTTTTCCCTGGGAGTATGCAGCCTCTTTGCTGCCCATATTCTGGTCTCAGTCACCTGCAAGCCCCACCCAGGCAGGTATCACTGCAGGCATACTCTTTTCTCATAGGTCCTGTGTTCCTGTCCCAGATCTGCTCTACCCATGGCTGCCCCCATAGTAGAGGCCCAGCTCTCTCTGGTTGCTAAGGGAGATAGGAAGTATTTCTCTGAACTACCATCATGGGTATGATACCTATTGTTCCTGTTAGTGCCACAGATGCTGCCATGCTCTGCTATGGGGCACCATTTCTCCATCTCCACTTGGCTCCCTCACTCCACAGTCCCCACTTTACACCCATGTCTCTGATTCAGCACAGACTTTTAGCAGCCCACGTCTTGCCCATACCTCTCAGAAAATTGCCCAAGAGTCTGGACTTGGAGGAGGGGACAGGCTTCCAGATCTCAAGGTGGCAGTGGAGGAGAGTGTTGGGAGTTCAGAATTGTAGGTAGAGTATATGTTCAGTTTTATGCCTGGTGGGAGCAGGCCAAGGCCCACAAGTGGGTTCTCTCTGGGGAAGGAGTTCTAGTTTTTAGCAGGTCTCTCTCATGGGATAAAATAGGAGGAGATCTGAACTCTGCTCACTTGTTTGTAGAAAGTACACTGAGAGCTGTTCTAATGGGGGGAGGGGACTCCCATCCACTTGGTGATGGTTTCTCTATCTATTGTTTGTTTCCTTGGGGTCACAGTGTACCTCAGCAGGGGCTATGTGCACTCTTCCATCTTCTTTCTTGGCTCAGCTCCATACCATCACCTTATTTGATAAGATTCTGTCCATTACCTCTCCTTCTAGATGGGAGCTTCTGTGGAAAGCTCACTCCAGTCAGCCATCTTGCCTCTTCCCCCTTACTTTCTATTATAGAGAGAGCCAAGTGATAGAAAATAGATGGCTTCTGGAGCTAATTATACTTAGGTTGCTATTCCAGTGTCTAAATTTGTTTTATGACCTTGGGTGACTTAATAATGCTCCCTGAGCCTTAATTTTCATTTCTGTAAAAATAATGATAGCCTTTAAATTCCTAGTATTACATGAGATGTATGTATAAGATTTCACTGAAGATGAAAGATTCTTGAATGTACAGACTCACTTAACTTATTCATTACTCTATATCCAGAGCCTATTAAAGTATGTGCAGAAAATTTCCAATGAGTAATTGTTGAATAAAAGCATGGCTCATAGTAGCCATCAATAAATGATGGGTTAATTATTCCTTCCTTGTCTACCTGAAGCCCAATTTCTTCATAGCAAATTATCACCCATACACTTTGAAGATCATTGTCTTTCATATAGAAAGTGGAAGTAAAATAAATATTGACTTATTTTCCTTTCTTCCTCTTAGCATCACAGCATCTGAATCAACATTAATCTTTTTTTATATTCCTTTTCCAGATACAATATAAATGCAGAGATATTTTTGTTGTCATCAGAGTATTTCAAAATTCTACCTTATTCTGCATTTTAATATTTTCCTAATAAATTTTCTGGTTAGAACACTGCTTCATATTTTCCTTTGAAATGTGCCTCTTCTTCCATCATTTGTGCATTCTCAGATAACTTCCTATATAGTTACACTGATTTATTTATGAGTCACCCACCCCCATTTTTCTTCTTTTATGAGATTATTCATTTTTAAGTTTTCAGAATTAATTTTTTTAGTGATTCCTGTGCTGCTTCTTTTGCCATTCCTATCCTTTTTGAATTCCTGTGCTTCTTCTTCTTTTGCCATTCCTATCCTTTTTGAATTATCTTCTTCTTTTAAGTTCCTGAACATAGAACTCAGTGACTCATGATTTTTGTGAATATTTTGAAGCTGTTTTCCTAAGGACCAATGCACACATCAGACTACACCCTGTGTATATTATTCCTTTGATTTTATGCCAAAAATCAGCTCTTCATTTTTTTCCAATGATGTTCAAAGTGGCATCCCCATAGCTGCTTCTAGAAAATGAATCTATTAGTGAGAAAAGTCAATAATGCATCAGATTTTCTACTTGAAAAGGAATAAGGCTTCCAGAAGACATCTTTATGTACAAGCACTTCAATACACTTTTGTATCTTTCATAAATGGTTACATTCCTGCATTCCTGTATTTTGATTGCATTCTCCAAATATGCCAACTGGCATAATATGATAACTCCTATAACCGAAATTGATATTATTTTTATTTTATTTTATGCCCTTAATTCCCACTCAGTTACCTTCCCGCTGCATACAGCCACAATGCACTACAACTACCCTACAAATTTATGCTACAATAACTTAAATAAGACTTGGTTGTAAGGTAGGTGGGATTCTGACCCATATGGTCAGAGAAAGCTCAGACTAAGTCAGGCTGAAGTGATAATGGCATAAGGTGATCCACCCAAATTCTAGGGCTGGCCCTGGAATAGAAAAGAGATGACCAGAGGTTCATTACATAATTTTTCTTATAGTAAAACTGTTGCCATTAGGGTCCCATAGAGAACTGATGTCGCAGAGAATAAACCCACATATTGAAATTGTATATTTAAATAAAGGAGTTCACAGCTCTCTCAGGCATGTGATAACTTTATTAATTATTCCTGGCCTAAATAGTCAGGGACCACTGCTCTCTCATGGCAAGTGGCAAGTTGATTTCTTTACTCTCGGTTGAAATAGTTAGCTGTGCACATGTGCACTGTACCTCATTAATATTCATTACAATTCCTCTGTACATGTGCACTGTACATTAATGACTTCATTAATATTCATAACAATCCATAATCCATCTCATGAATAAACATCTTGTAACTATTTTGTGAGCAGATCCTCCCTAGTAATCTGTGGTTTAACTGATATCACTTTATCTAACATAATCCTTTTGAACATAATCCTTTTAACATACCTTAATGAAGAACATGTGGTTAGCCATTACTTCTTTTGTTCTCATCTGATGAAGCCTGAGACTTGGAGGAGGAAGATGGATTGAATATCTGCCCTGCTGGCCTTACCGTTTGTAGGTATTTACTTCAATTTTAAGCAAGGCATAATTAAGAAATTTCTAAGACATACAGAAAACTTGTTTGCAAGCCTCCACTCCCATGTGGGCCTTAAGTCAGGGGTTTTTATGCCCACAATTGACCTTAGCTCAGGGGTTTTTTGCGCCCGCAACCAATCCAGCCATATGGGATTCTGCCTCAATTTCTGACACGTATGCCTGCACAAATTCTTTTCACTGCTCTCTCTCAAACAGCTTTGTTTTGGCCAGAGGTATATAGGCCTTTCGCCTATATAAAACTGATCTTGAGTCCAGTCTTGTGGGGAAAATACAGAAGCATTAGCACAGAGTGTAGGTTGCTGTTTAAAGTCAGATGGACAGGACTAATCCCTCCAGTCTAAGATATTGGTAACTACTGTTGAGCAAGCATAGGAAAAGCAAGGACAAGTATACCTTCTTTCACATCCAATTTTTCTGCCAATTCTATTCAGTACAGTTCTGTAAATAAAAATTTCTATTTCATTTCATAGTATAACGAAGAGCTCCATTTACAAGGTCTCAGTTATACTTATGAGACATAACTTTTTATACTATAATTTCAAGTTCATAGTCATGTCAAACACATGTATCTTGATGAAAAAATACATCAAGAAATTAATATTACTAATGGTTCTAATGGTTCTCACTGTTATTCTATAAACTAGTGGGCACTGTGTTTAATGCTATTCTTGCTTACATTTTCATAACCCTTATAACAATTGGAGTCAGTTTCTTTTCAATGTATTATTTTTATGTAACTCATATTTCAGCTTAAAATAGTGACTATTCTTTTTTTCTTTCTTCCTTTTTTTTTTTGGTAAGAACAAAGTGTATACCATCTAGTGGAAGACATGTTAGGATAGACTGACTGCAGTAACAAATAACCCCAAAATCTCAGTGGCTGAACACAATATAGGTTTCTTTCTTTCTTTCTTTTTTTAATTAAGTCATTTATACATAGATCATGAATACATTTATGCCATTGTGAGATTCAATGTGTTGATTATTTGTACAAATTGGAGTGCTTACATCCTATTAATTAACATAATCTTCACCTCATCAACCCAAATACAGTGTTAAGACATTTGTGTTCTACACCTGATAGATTCAACTTGTACTTGCAATATGCTCTATAGGTGTGGTCCCAATATTAACCCTCCCTCAATATGCTCCATAGGTGTGGTCCCAATATTAACCTCTCCCTCCCCTTCCCTCCTTCATCCTGGGATATAGTTGTGATTCATCTTTCATATGAAAGTATAAGTGATCAGAAATTCGTTTCATAGTAGTACTGAGTACATTGGATATTTTTTTTTCCATTCCTGAGATACTTTACTAAGAAGAATATTTTTCAGCTCAATCTATGTAAACATAAAAGAGGTAAAGTCTCTGTCTTTTTTTTTGAGACAGAGTCTCATTCTGTCGCCCTTGGTAGAGTGCTGCAGCATCACAGCTCACAGCAACCACCAGCTCTTGGGCTTAGGTGATTCTCTTGCCTCAGTCTCCCGAGTAGCTGGCACTACAGGTGCCCGCCACAATGTCTGACTATTTTTGTTTGCAATTTGGCCAGGGCCATGTTTGAGCCCACCACCCTCATTATATGGGGCTGGCACCTACTCACTGAGCCACAGGAGCTGTTCTCCACGTGTTTTTAATGCTGCATAGTATTCCATGGTCTACATATACCATAATTTATTAATCCATTCGTGGATAAATGGGCACTTGGGTTTCTTCCATGACTTGGCAATTATGAATTGAGCTGCAATAAACAATCTGTCCAGTGGACATTTTTAATCTTTTCCACTGCAGAAGTTGGAATTTGATTAAAAGTTTCTGAGTGAGTTTAATTTTGTAGTGGAGGATTGCACTGGTCATTATGGAGGATAGGTATGAGAATATCCTGGAGAGCTGGTTTAGTTATGGCAAATTTCTTCAACATGTGAATGTCATTAAAGTATTTAATTTCTCCACCATAAATGAAACAGTTTAGCTGGATATAGAATCCTGGGTTGAAAGTGATTTTGTTTAAGGAGATTAAAGGTTGATGACCACCCTCTTTTACCTTGAAAGATTTCAGCAGGGAGATCTGCAGTCATTCTAATATTATTCCCCTTGTAGGTTATGGTTTTCTTACATCTGGCTGCTTGCACAATTTTCTCCTTCATATTAACTTTGCAAAACTAATTATAATGTATCTATGAGATATTTTATTTGGGTTGAGTCATACTGGGGTTCTGAAACTGTCTGCTATCTGAATTTCAGAATCTCTTGGCATGGCCGGGAAGTTCTCCTTGATTATTTTGTGAAGTAGAGCATCTGTATCCTTTGAAGCCACCTTGTCACCTTTAGGAATTCCTATAAGGTGAAAATTAGATCTCTTCAAATTATCCCAGAGCTCTCTGAGAGAATGATCCATTTTTGCTCTCCACTTCTCTTCCTCTTTGAGCCTTTGGGAGTATTTAAAAGCTTTGTTTTCAATGTCAGAGATACTTTCTTCTGCCTGCTCCATTCTGTTACTGAGGGATTCTACTGTATTTCTCAGATCTTTGAGGGCTGCAAGTTCTTGCCTCCACGTGTCAAAATCTTTGGTGTTTTTTGTCTTTAAATTCATTGAATTCTTGAGACATCTTTTGAATTACTCCTTGAAATTCTAATTCCATCTTTACCTGCATTCTGTTGATCTTATTTGCTATCCAAATTCCAAACTCAATTTCTGACATCTCAGCCATTTGTTTATGAATGGGATTTTGTGGTGTGTCTGCCGTATCATTCCTTGGGGGAGTTGATCTATTCTGATTATTCAAGTTGCCAGAGTTTTTCCACTGATTCTGCCTCATGATTTTTTTCCCACTGGTTGGCTAGATAGGCGGTAAAGTGAAATTGGATTTAGAGCTCCTGGATTTGTGGTTAACCAGCCCTTTGTCAAGGATCTGGGTCCGGTGACTGCAGATTTTTCCCTTACAGCTTTGCAAAGGACCCATACAGTATTACAGTCTGAGGCTCAGGAGATCTGCTTGGTGTGGTGGGATTAGTTGGCTCTGTCTTATATTCAGCTGGTCCTTGTCTGATTCTAGTGGATCAGTGACTCTGGTTTAAAGTCTCAGCTGTGGAGAAATATAAGGAACTAAAACACCAAACCCACCATGGACAACAACTGGAAGAGGAAAATCAACCTTTCCCATTACCACACAACCAGGGTCCCACCCAAGGGGGTCCTTAGGTGATTGGCCCAGGTTAAGAGTTCCAAACCAATTGATCCAGTCAGTATGAACTCTCAAGTGGGAGAGTTGAAAAGGTCTCCAGCAACTAGATGGCAGAGGTCTACTGACTTTGAACTTCTCCAATGCTCTGTGGAGTCAGAAAGGCCCATCCAGTAGCACTAGTTGGATCAGTGGGCTGTGTCTCTCTCTTTACTTTGCTCCTCTTTCACTCCCAGTCACTGGTGACCCCACAGGGCTGAGGTCTCTGCTCCTTCCAATAAGCAGATATGCCAGGGCTTTGCACCTGTCAGAGTCAAAGGAAGGTACATGCCCCCTCAGCCTGGCCACTACCCTCTGGCACCAGTCAGCTGGGGGAGCTGAGGTCTGTCTACCTCAGGTACTCAAATAGCCACTGGGGAGTGTTCCACCTGAACTCAGTCTAATCCTGAGCATAACAAGTCAGCAAGTGCTTTTCTCCCACAGCCACCGTGCCTTTGCTCCAGCTGCTCTGTAGCACCAGTATTCCTATAGAGCAAGATCTGATTTTGTCTGGGAGTTTTCAAAGTTGGGAGGTACCTCTCCAAGATTAGACCCCTGCGGGATCACTCTATTATTGCTGAATCTTTGTGGGAAGTGTCCCTGTGCAGCTCTTAGGTGACTACCATGGCCAAAGAGTTGGCTGTAGGAGCAGCTCTGGGAGCTCCGGGTGCACAGATCCACCAGCAGGGCAGGGCAAGCTGCACATACTCTGCACAGTGCAGGGCACCTGGTGACTTCAGCAGGAAGGTGGTTGGCCCACAGCTCTGGCAGGGCTGGGCATAGGGCACACAGCTCTGGCAGGGTGGGGCACAGGGGATTGATCCAGCAGGGTGGAGCATACTTCTCAGGAGCCTCCTCCAGCAGTCTCTGTAGGGGTTGAGCTTCTGAACCATCAGGCAAGGGGGAAAGGGTGGACTGGAAGTTCAAAATGGCAGGGAAAACATTAGTTCAATTTTCCTGCCTGGCAAAAGAGTACTCGGGGTCACAAGGTCCCTCTGGGGAAGTAGTCCCCACTTATTACAGCTCTCTCCTGTGGGGTGAGATAAGAGGTCCTCAGTTCACCACTTGCCTCTAGAAATGCTACAGGAGCAAACAAAGAGAAAAAAAAGACACACATTTCTTGGAGAAGGGGATGGACACTTTTCCTTTGGGATGAATTTTGTACCTGAAGTTTGCTTTTTTGGAGTTGCAGCTTGCCTCAGCAGAGGTGACCTGCAGTTATCACTGTTCTCTCTTGGCTGGGCTCCCAGTCTTCAGCTTAATTTGGTGCTTTCTGGTCATATCCTTCCCTCTGGATGGGAGCTTCTGTTGAAAGCTGGCTCCAATTGTCCATCTTGCCCCTCCCCCTCCCACAATATAGGTTTCTATTATTTACATAGCCCAATGTCAGCAGACAGAGACCTGTTTCCTGCAATCAGTCACGGAGTCAGGTCACTTGGGTCAAGTGTCTTCCTCACTCCTTAGGTTTTGGAGATCTCAAGTAGATCCTCAATATCAAGTCAATAGATGAATGACAAGAGTGAGCTTTCTTGCATAACATATTACTCCCTATATTCCATTTATAAGATCCCACCACATGATCCCAAATGAAAAGGGGAATAGAATGTAATTTAGTGCTGTTCCAAGACAAATAAAAACATATATTAATAAATCTATTGACCATCTCTGTGTCACAGCAGAATCTCATCTTTCTACCACCATAAAACACTATTTAGTGAACCAAAGAGTTGGCTCTCTCTATATTTTTTGTTACCATTCACATAAGCCACCATTTCTTTTTCTTTCCCTTTCAAATAGAAGAGGACATTAAAATAAAATTTCAGTTGAGAAATATTTTATTTTCGTAGACCAATTTTAAAATACTTATGTATATTGTTTTGTTTTGTTTTGTTTTGAGACAGGGTCTCTCACTCTGCTGGGTAAATCACTGTGGCATCATCACAGCTCACAGCAACCTCCAATTGCAGGGCTCAAACAATCTTCTTGCCTCAACCACCTGAGAAGATGGGACTACAGGCATGTGCCACCATGCCCAGCTAGTTTTTCTATTTTTAGTGGAGATGGGGGTCTCCCTCTTGCTCAGGCTGGTTTCAAACTCCTGTGCTCAAGGAATCCATCCACCTCAGCCTCCCAGAATGCTAGGATTACAGCCCTGAGACGTGCATGGCCACATTCCTGATTTCTTGAGAACTCTGTTACATGAAGCTTTGTGTACTATATATTTGATAAAAACAAGCAGTGATCAAAGGATTTAAGTTGTTTACTGTATCTTTCCATCATCTCTTGGCAAAATTAACTACTTTATGAAAGCCATACTAGGTGGTTGCCTCTGAATGTTTGAGGAAGAGAATCACCAGTGTCCACAAATTCTTTCAATATCAGGATAAAAAAATAATTTTTTGTGATTATTCTATAGAGTGTGAAATATGGTTCTATCACAAAAACCAAAGTTTTTTAGTGTCTAAAACAATTGATTTACTCCTGTAATGAAACCAGATATATCTGGGCTTGATTCTCACTAGTCACATGGGATTCCCGATGTTCTTTCATATTCATAACAGAATGATCATCTCTTTTTCTGCTACTAAGAAGGCTCTAGTACATAATAACTAGTGCATGGAAAATATATCTTTTTATTGAGAAATGTGCATTGAATATAAAATCTAGTTTATATTGTGCACTTCTTTTAATGTAATTCTAATTAAAATATTAGAATATATTTTGTCCTCTTTTATATTTTTATACTAAAAAAGAAAAGACTGAAAATCTTCAAAAAGCCTGTCTCTTTTGCTAATTGTTCTTTAGTATTTACATGTCAACTTTTGAAATCTTTGCATATATTATCAAATACATGTTCAATAAATCATTTCAGCTATGTGATGACTACTTTTAACATATAACAATGTTTGACATTTAAACACTAAAAGTATATTCATTTTTATTTTATATTCACATTATTTATCCAGCTTTTTTGCAGTAAGCCTTCTGTATTCATTATGGTTTTCCATAGCATACTTTCTAATTTACACTTGAGGTCTCAGGCATTCTATTTTTACATCTTGGTTAACAGTTTGTTATTTTTATTTGCTACTAATAAGGAAGGAAACCATGCTAAAGAAACTATCATCTCCACCATGAATTAAAGTTGATAGTTAGAAGGGAGAAGAAATATGTAGTGAACACTGAAATACTTTTGGACTAGCACCTTCCCACACTGCCCATTACTGTCATCCAGGTGCAGAAGAATGAGTTCCACCTGACCAACAAAAAAGAAAATGAGATTTGAGTCTGGGTAGATAGTGCCTGGATTTTTCAAAGTAGAAAATTAAAGCCTGACCCAAATATACACTTCTGTTTAGTTTCCATTAAGACAGCCAGGAGTATGAGATAATAATTCCAAGCATCTCAAATACCAGGAGATGCCAAGATTGAGGCTTTGTTTCTTATTTTGTGAGCTCAAAACAGGATGCTCAGCTCATAAACACATTTTGAGAGCTTCATACGACACAAACTCACTTACATAGCACTATGAATCTCTATTTTTTAATTCCCTTCCAAATTAATTTTTATGACTTCTCAGGGAGACTTCTCAGTTCCCTACACAGATCATGAAATTTTGATTAAACATTTAATGAGGTTCTTTGCATAGATCCGTCTTATTTCCTAAGCCCCTTTGTGCCACCATGTCTATTCAACTCAGTGGCCCATCTCTAAAATAAACTATTAAAAGAAGCTCATTATCCATTTAAAGTTTTATAGCATGCACTATTTTACAGCATGCAGTCTTTTCAATTTTGGCCTTCTTAGTAATAGGATTTTGAAAATCTGTACTTATTAAACTATTGCTGAGAGCCTACTATGGGCTAGCCTCTGTACCAGAGTATTAAAAAAGACAAACACGCATAAAAATGCCAATTCCTTTTCTCAAATAACTCACAGTATAATTGAAGACATCAGAGAAGTTATTTATGATATGTAGGTAAGATGAAACAAATTTCTGTGAAATACACATTGCACTGATACCTTTTACTACATTTTTTTTTCCAGAATGGCATGGACATAGATTCACTCAGTCAGTCAATCTGTATTTATGCATTCAGTGAAAACAGTAAAACTAATCAGTGCTTGGTGTGATCCACTTGACTCTTATATTAGTTAATACACAGCATATCATATAAATACATATACAAAAAGTAAAGTTTATTGTATTTTATTATTATGGTGAAAATTATTAATGTGTATCTGGCATTAAATATTATAAGCATACACCATAGTTTGATGGAAGAGGACATTTTAAAATCTAAGATGAAAGAATAGAGAATAAAATTTAGCAAGGAGGAAGTAACTAACTCTGTCTTGAGCTGAGGTTTGACAAAAAATTGACATTTATATTCTGACTTAAAGAGGATAGATACATAGATAGATAGATGACAGCTATGTCATGGCCTGTGAGATACTAGAGAAAAAATTTAGTCAGTAGAAGATGTTAAGTGCACAAAAGTATAACAAAAATGTATAACAAAGGAATTGACATCTGCCAAATTTTGAAAACATTTATCATACAAACAATAGAAAGTAGAGAGTTGTCAAAAGATTTATAGATTTGGTTGAATATTGTGAAATGACTCTGGTTGTCACTGCTAGTTCAGAGGAGAAAATGGCTGAAAGTAAGAGACCAATTAAGACATTCCTGCAACACTTCACAGCTAAGAGATGAGGTCTAATGTTTTGGAGAAGCAGAAATGGGTTCAAGAAATATTTTAAGTAGAAAGAAAAAAAAAAAAAACTAAGAGAAACATGTTCCAACTCCATCCATGTAAACATAAAAGAGGTAAAGTCTCCATCTTTTTAAGGCTGCATAATAGTCTATGGTGTACATATACCACAATTTATTAATCCATTTGTGGCAGCTGGAACATATTCTTCTTAGTAAAGTATCTCAAGAATGGAAGAAAAAGTATCCTATACTCAGCTCTACTATAAAACCAACATATAATCACCCACACTTCCACATGAAAGGTGTAACCCAACTACAGCCCAAGATGAAGAGGGAAGAGGAGGGGAGGGGAAGGGAAGGATGGGTGGAGGGAGGGTGATTGGTGGGACCGTACCTATGGTACATTTTACAAGGGTATATGTTAAATCCACTAACTGTAGAATATAAATGTCTTAATACAATAACTAAGAAAATGCCATGAGGTCTATGTAAACTAGTTTGTTGTATTTCAAATTGTATATAAACCAGTGCATTGTACCAAATAAATGCATTAATGTACACAGCTATGATTTAATTTAAATAAGAAAGAAAGAAAGAAAAAACTGCTGACTAATCAAATAGAAAAAATAAATAAGAAACAAAAGTAAAGCAGAAGTTGGTGGGTGAAAGACTGCTGATTTAATTAACCAAAATGGTTAATAAAAAAAGATTGTATAAGCAAGGTGAGATTTAAAAAAATGGAATTATTTATTTGTGATGACTTCAGGGTATCTTTAAAGGGTTTCCCAAAGGATAGTGTAAATATAAATCGGAATTCAGAAAGTTAGATATGATGGTTATTTTGCTGTGATTATAGTAATATTTGCAGCTGAAACTGAAGATATGATTGATAATAGAACATAAAGCATTTTTCACTCACCTATGTTATATTCATTATTTTAAGCCAAATTCACTTTTTTTTTTTTTTTTTTTTGGAGACAGAGCCTCAAGCTGTCCCCCTGGGTAGAGTGCCATGGCATCACAGCTCATAGCAACCTCCGACTCCTGGGCTCAAGCGAGTCTCCTGCCTCCGCCTCCCAAGTAGCTGGGACCACAGGCGCCTGCCACAACGCCCAGCCATTTTTTGGTTGCAGCCGTCATTGTTGTTTGGTGGGCCCAGGCAGGGGATTCGAACCTGCCACCTTAGTTGTACGTGGCTGGTGCCTTAGCTGATTGAGCCACAGGCGCCGAGCCCAAATTCACTTTTGATGAATCAAATTATTTTTAATCTTATTCAAATAGTTTAGAATTGGAATCTAGAGAAAATATAAGGAGTAGGACAGAGCCTTAAATGTTTTCCACCTCAGTTTCCCTGTTTATAAAGTATTTATAACAATATTTGTTTTACTGAGTTATCAAAATTTTTAAGAAAACATAAAATGATAAAAATATGAGCAAAATGTGTCCACAATAGAATCATTTTAAATTAGAAATACAGATATATTGAACATAAAAAGATGAAAATGGTACCATGAAAACAGCAAAAGCTAGAGTGGCTTTATTAATACTAGACAACATAAATTCGAGAGAAAAAATTTACCATAACTAAACAAGGCATTACATAATAATAAAATGGTCAATTATTCATGAGGACATTATAATCCTACACATATGCAGAAACTGAAAGTAAAAGGAAAAATATTAAATCTGTATCAGAGATGAAGATTTTGATACTCAACTCTCATCAATTAATAGAAGAAGAAAAAATATCAGGAAGGACATACATAGAATACTTAACCACATTATCAATTGCCCGAAGCTAATGAAATTTACAGAATAATACTTCATGCCAAACTGCAGAACACACATTTTCAAATGGACATAGATTGACCAAATTAAATCATAAGCTGGGACATGAAATAAGTATAAACAGGCTTATAATAGTAAAATAATTCAAAATGTGTTCTCTAAATATAGCAAAATTAAACTAAAATCCAGTAATAATATTATTAAAATTCAATAACATAAGATATCTCCCTCCTCACCCAACTATTTTAAAATTAAATAATACATTTCTGAATGAACTAGAAGTCAAAAAAGAAATCATGAAGATTTCGTAATGTTAAAAACTGGATAATAATAAAGTGCAATATGTCAAAAAAGCAGGGTGTGTTTTAAAAAATCATAAAGTTTTAAAATCAACATGTCCATCTTAAAAAATGAGAAAATAGTGAATTAGACCAAAATTAAGGGTAAGAAAAATAAAATACCCCTCTTCTGTGCCCCTGCTCACCAGTACCCTGGCACTCAGGCCTGGGTTGTTTGCAAACAACAGCTGTTTTGCAAAGTCAAGGCTGGTGGGCTTCCTCCTCCCTCAGGAGGCTGAGCAACCTTAATCTGAATATCTAACATCTGAATCCAGCACCCACTCCATCCCCTTCAGCACCATCACCATCATCTCCATCTTCCAGTTAAAGTTAGCATACGTCCTTGCCTCAAAAATGTCCCTTTGCAATGACCAAGACATTGAAGTACCATTAAGAATGGCCCATAACTGAAGGACTAAACACCCAGGACACAGCAGAAGTGGAGTTGTGGGTTACAGGTCAGAGGCCTCAGTCTCAGAAACCCATGAGGGGTTTACAATATGATGAGGAACTGAGGCCTCCAACTAACAGTCAGCACTGTCTTGTCAGCCATTGGGGTGAATTGCCTTGAAAGTGGAAGTGGGAGCTCTGGAAACAAGAGGCCTGACCCAGAATAGGAAGCAGAAGCTGTAATGATGCCTAGTGAAGCAGGCTTTGCATCTGAAGTAAAGACCATTGAGATAAAAGCCAGCAAGAAGAGCAACACCACTGGTTATCAAATCATCCTGTTAGATGGCACTGAGTACAGCTGTGACCTGGAGAAATGTATTAAGGGACAAGTGCTGTTTGACAGAGTGTGTGAACACCTGGATCTCCTGGAGAAGGACTACTTTGCAGTTATATTTCAGAAAACTGTGGGGCAGAAGAACTGGTTACATCTGCCAAACAAATAAAGAGACAACTTTGAAATGTACCAATTTGAGACCACCATCAAATTCAAACTGCCAAACCACCGAGCAGCAAAAAGGCTATGGAAAGTGTGAGTGGAGCATCACACTTTCTACAGGATTGAGCAGCCACCAAAAGCCAAGTTTCTGACCTTTGTGTCATCTAAATTCCACTACACTGGCCCCACCCAGGCACAGACCCACCAGGCAAGCACTCTCATAGACAGGCCAGAACCACACTTTGAGTGTGCTTCTAGTAAGTGGGTCTCCAGAAGTCTCAATGGAGCTGCAACTGGCATTGTGGACCAAAATCTTATTATAGGTCTTCCTCTCTCTGCTGGGGAGATTTCAGCAGATGGCCCTGGAGTCATCAGCACTGCCATGGTGCAAGATGGGGATGGTGGGACAGAAGTGAGAAGCCCAACTAAAGCCCTGCATTTGCAACTCACTGAAGGAAAGGTGCTGGATCAGGTGATCAGAGAGACCAGAGAGGAGCACCCTGAAATGTTTATTACAAGGATAATGGTGCACAGCTCAGTTGCTGCCATCAACCTATACTCTACGTCCTCCTACCATTCGATTCCTCTGCCAATTTCAATGGAAGAGGAAATTGCCACACTCATAACTGGCATGTGCAAGCTGGCTTTCCTGGAAATCATACCCCCAGGCTGAGTTTCCACCCATCTTTAGGCATTCTCAGCATCAGGGCATGATAGTGGGCATTGACCAGAAGGACTCGTATGTGGGTGATAAGGCCCAGAGCAAGCACAGCATCCTGACCCTGAAGTACCCATTGAGCATGGCACTATCACCAAGTGAGATGATTTGAAAAAGATCTAACACCCCAAGTTCTATAATGAGCTGTTTTTGACTCCTTAGAAGCACTCGTTGTGCTGACTGACTGAGGTTCCTCTGAACACTCAGGTCAACAGGCAGCAGATGACCCAGATCATGTTTGAGATTTTCAACACCACATCCATGTATGTGGCCATCTAGGCTATGCTGTACCCCTATACCTCTGGTCATACCACTGGCATTGCCACGGATCCTGTAGATGGGGTCACCCTTGTGGTGCCCATCTATGAGGGATGCACCTTCCCCCAAGCCATTCTGCATCTGGACTTGGTTGGTCAGGACATGACCAATCACCTCATGAAGAGCTTATGGGCCACATTCAATAGATTCAACCACCACGGCTAAGTGGGAGCCTGTGCAGGGGCATCAAGAGAAGCTATGCTTTGCTGCACTGGACTTTGAGTAGGAGACAGCCACTGCCATGTTCTCTTCCTCTTTGGAGAAGAGCTATGGGCTGCCTGATAGCCAGGTGATCACCATTGGCTATGAATGATTTCAATGTCCTGAGGCTCCCTTCCAGCCTTACTTCCTGGGTGTCCATGAGATAGCCTTCAACTCCATCATGGAATGTGACATGGACATCCTCAAGGACCTGTACGCCAACATAGTAATGTCTGGTGGCACCTCTATGTACCCAGGCATTGCATTGCTGACAGGATGTAGAAGGAGACCACCACCCTGGTACTGAGCACCACGAAGATCAAGATCATTGTTCCCCTTGAGCACAAGTACTCAGTGTGGATTTGTGCCTCCATCCTGGCCTCACTATCCACCTTCCATCAGATGTGGATTAGCAAAGCATGAGTACAATGAATCCAGGCCATGCATCGTCCACCACAGATGCTTCTAAGTGAACTGGAAGCAGAAAGTACTTTTTACAACATTTAAGCTGAACCTAAAGTATTTTGACCATTCTGAGCATTATTTTTTTTAATGAAGAATTATTTCTGTTTTTTTTTTTTTTTTGAGACAGAGCCTCAAGCTATCCCCCTGGGTAGAGTGCCATGGCATCACAGCTCATAGCAACCTCCAACTCCTGGGCTCAGGCGAGTCTCCTGCCTCTGCCTCCCAAGTAGCTGGGACCACAGGCG
>CAUYQV010015988.1:0-17779 GCA_963574575.1 Galagoides demidoff | reverse complement strand
GAGTATAAATGTTTTAACACAATAACTAAGTAAATGACACAAAGTCTATGTTAACCAGTTTGATGAAAATATTTCAAATTGTATATGAAAACACTATACTGTACCCCATGTTTGCATTAATGTATACAGCTATCATTTAATTTAAAAAAAGAAAGAATCATTTAATTAAAAAAAGAAAGAAAGAAAAAGGTTTACTAAACAGACTAAGAACGAGGTTGTAGAAAGAATGAATGGATAGATTAATACACAAACAAATAAAAATATCCTTAAGTATAAAAAAGTAACTTAGCCTGCATTATCAAAAGCAATAAATCTTCTGGATACTGCTAAAAAAAAAAAAGAGCTGCTAATATATGATGTTGGGAAAGAAGAGGGCAGCAATGTGTCCATTCAAAAGGGATCTTAAATTAAGGCTAAAGGCTCAGCACCTGTGGCTCAAGTGGCTAAGGCACCAGCCACATACACCTAAGGTGGCGGGTTCGAATCCAGCCTGGGCCCGCCAAACAACAATGATGGCTGCAACCAAAAAATAGCCGGGCGTTGTGGTGGGCGCCTGTGGTCCCAGCTACTTGGGAGGTAGAGGCAGGAGACTCACTTGAGCCCAGGAGTTGGAGGTTGCTGTGAGCTGTGATGCCACAGCACTCTACCCAGGGGGACAGCTTGAGGCTCTGTCTCAAGAAAAAAAAAATTAAGGCTAAAAAATAAATATCTTATTTATAACTGGTGTAATCTCAGAGCCAGTTCAAACTGGTTCAATTTTGTCAGTAAAAGATGATGAGTTGTTTTTCAGTTGCTGCGATCCCCAAGTTGCAAATCAAGTTGCCAACATGTACAGGTGACACAGTATGCCTAACTAGTTAACCCAGAGCCAGCCAATATGGGAAAATTCATCTGCATACAAAACCAAGAACTAGGATCAAGCAATCCTTACCAAATTAAGAAGCAAGATGTGCCTCGTTTTCCTGCACTAGAAACATAAGAACCAAGAGCCCAACACTAGCTCTCTGCATAGACCAATTGGATTAAGCCTCATTGCATCTTACTGGCTCCCTCATTGTAACTTTCTTCATAGAAAACCTGTTTCAACACCCCCGTTTAGAGACACAGCTTTGAGTGTTTGCTTTTGCATTCTAGCTGATTGACCTTACAATAAAGACTTTTCTTTCCTCGAAAGGCAGTGCCATTGCATTGGCTTCTGTGACAGGCTGTTAGCTGGCCTCTCAGTGGTAATTTTAGCTAGCGGAATGTGAAAAACCCTGCCTGACTCACTGTGGCTCACAGGTGTGTGCAGAGCCCAGTCACAGACCCTAAGTGGCACTACCCACATTCACTTGCCTCAGCTGTGGTTCCCTGCTTCCTAAGGCTCCTCAACTCCACTTGCTTTTGTGAGGGAGGAAACTGCTTCCTGATCCCACATCTTTAGGGTGAGCACTACACTAACAGGAAGAGCTCTTTACACTGTCTTTGTTCTTATCAAAAGGATTCTGGATTAGAAACCCACCCTTGCCTAAGATTGTGGGTTCCAGCCCCACCCTAGAGGGATCCTGAGTAGGAAGGTTAACATCCCAGATCAGAATTGAGTTAGTCCCAAAGAATAAGGACAATGCTAAGTTCTAACCAGTGGGGTAGAATCAGTTTGGTTCAGTTCTGGTTTGTGTTTGTCTATATGTTTCTGCCTTTTATCTATGAAACAGTATTTGATATAAATGGAGGTTAAGCTTTGATATTTGTAACAAGAACCTTATTAACTGGGCAGCCCCTGTGACTGAGTAGAGCACCGGCCCCATATACCAAGGGTGGTGGGTTCAAACCTGGACCCGGCCAAATTGCAACAAAAAATAGCCAGGCATTGTGGCGGGTGCCTGTAGTCCCAGCTACTTGGGAGGCTGAGGCAAGAGAATCACTTAAGCCCAAGAGCTGGAGGTTGCTGTGAGCTGTGATGCCATGGCACTCTACCAAAGGTGACAAAGTGAGACTCTAAAAAAAAAAATCTTAAGTATTTATTTTTATTTTATCATTATTACTTTTTTTTGGAGACACAGTCTCACTTTGTTGCCCTCAGTAGAGTGGTGTGGCCTCATAGCTCACAGCAACCTCAAACTTTTGAGCTCAAGCAATCTTCCTCCCTCAGGCTCCCAAGTAGCTGCGACTACAGGAGCCCGCCATAATGCCTAGCTATTTTTTAGAGACAGTGTCTCTCTCTTGCTCAGGCTGGTCTTGAACTCATGAGCTCAAGTGATCCACCTGTCTCAGCCTTCCAGAGTGCTAGGATTACAAGGTAACAATTTTTTTTTTTTTGAGACAGAGTTTGACTTTGTCACCCTAGGTAGAGTGCTGTAGCATCATAGCTCACAGCAACCTTAAACTCCTGGGCTCAAGGGATTCACTTGCCTCAGCCTCCCAAGTAGCTGGGACAATGTCTGGCTATTTTTAGAGATGGGGGTCTCACTCTGGCTCAGGCTGGCCTTGAACTCATACGCTCTGGCAATCCACCCACATGGGCCTCCCAAAGTGCTAGGATTACAAGTGTGAGCTACTGCACATAGCCTCTACACAATTTATTTAAATGAGGGTCCTGACTCCAAAGATAAGAACACCCTTCAGCCTTTTAGGGTGTTTCTAGGTGACTGGGAGTCCAGTGGATGTGTTGCAGTTTCATTACCTGTGATGTGAAGTGTCATAGGAAAAGGGAACATTAACAGCTTGTCCAAGAGGTGCATATCAGGGGCCACGGCCCCCAGTGCTTTGAGCAGCCAACCACTGGTCAGTGTTTTGGACTCTGTGAGATATGTTAAGAGGGGATATTCCTTCCACTGGCGCATCTACAGGAAGGAATCTCTGTGACACCACACCATACCACACCACAGACCCCAAACACCTCCTTGGTGCAGGGTGTCCCTCCAGCCCTTCCAAGTGAGCCTCCATACAAAATAGGGAGTATTGACAGTATTCATCACTACAGTCCTCTAGGTTGCATTCTTTGGAATTGGGGCAGATACAAGTCAATGAAAATGAAGATAATTATTTTTTTTTTGACACAGAGCCTCAAGCTGTCCCCCTGGGTAGAGTGCTGTGGCATCGCAGCTCACAGCAACCTCCAACTCCTGGGCTCAAGTGAGTCTCCTGCCTCAGCCTCCTAAGTAGCTGGGACTACAGGTACCCGCCAAACACCCAGCTATTTTTTGGTTGCAGCCATCATTGTTATTTGGTGGGCCCAGGCTGGATTCAAACCCGCCATCTTAGGTGTATGTGGTTGGCGCCTTAGCTGCTTGAGCCACAGGCGCCAAGCTGAAGATAATTATTTTCTTTTGGAACATTGCATTGCCCCAGTATTCCTTAGGATCAATGGGAAAGTAGTCCAAGAAAGGGTCTGTAAATTATAACATTATTTTGCAGTTAGACCTGTTGTGTAAGGGAGAGGAAAAATGGGATGAGATACCATATGTATAATCTTGTATGTCTCTATATCAAAATAAAAATTTACAAAGGAGGTATCAGATTATGGCTCAAAGGGAGGATTCACAGGTGGGAAAGCTATTCTTCCAGAATCAAACTCAGGTGATGATCTTGTCCTCCCTCATTTGCGGTCACTTACAGCACCTGTGCCCTGTCCCATGGGTGCTACTGAACATGACCAGGAAGGGCACAAGGTTTTACACAAATAATAGCAGCTTGGCTCTGTAACTCCTTTACTCACCAGTCAGGAAAGAAAGGTCGCCCCTCCCTATATCCCTTTGTTTGCCCAATTTGAGCTAGTGTCTCTCCCCACAGTCATGGCAATTCTCCCGGTGAGACAAATTCCTGGGGGGTCTTGATGAACAAGACCAGCACAGAGTATTCTTATATGTGCATTCCCCCTTTTCTACTTCAGACTTATATAATTAGAAAAATACCATACCTGCTTTCTAAGGGTACTCCACAAATAAAAAGTTTATTTGTATGCCATGCTCTGTGGCTCATTCCAGTAATCCCAGCACACTAGAAGGCTGAGGTGAGCAGACTCCTTGAGTTCAGGATTTTGAGACCATCCTGAGAAAGAGTGAAACCCTGTCTCTACTAAAAATAGAGAAACCTGCTGGGCATGGTGGCAGGCGCCTGTAGTTCCAGCTCACGTAAGCAATCACTTAAGCCCAGGAGTTTGAAGTTGCTGTGAGCTATGATCCCATAGCACTTTACCCAGGGTGACAGAGTGAGACTGTGTCTCAGAAAAAAAAAAAAAGTTTATGGGTGACCCCCGTAACTCAGTAGGTAGGGCGCCGGCCATATACACCGAGACTGGAGGGTTCAAATCCAGCCTGGGCCTGCTAAAACAATGATAACTGCAACAAAAAAATAACTGGGTGTTGTGGCAGGCACCTGTAGTCCCAGCTACTTGGGAGGCTGAGGCAAGAGTATGGCTTAAGCCTAAGCGTTTGAGGTTGCTGTGAACTGTGGCACCAAGACACTCTACCCAGGGCAACAGTTTGAGACTCTGTCTCAAAAAAAAGGGCGGGGGGGGGCGGCCAGTGCCTGTGGCTCAAAGGAGTAGGGCGCCAGCCCCATATACTGGAGGTGGTGAGTTCAAATCCGACCCTGGCCAAAAAAAAAAGTTTATTTATATCCTTCTTTACTACAACATAACCCCAAATCAGCAAGACACTTGGGCAATTATGACACCTTCCTTACTCAGGGGAAACAGAGGACGGTGGTAGAAGAGGATCGTCCGAAAACCAAGGTTCTACATGAGTTACAGCCTAATACTAAAGTCAGTTCTCCCTGGGCAAAGGCTGTACCACAGGCTGGACCTTTACACCAGGCAAAGTTAAACAATACCAAGAATGTTCAATAACTGGAGTGCAGAGCAGTGTCTCAAAGGCAGAAAGCCTAAGTAAACTCAAGAGGTACAACGAGGGCTGAAGAAAAGTCCTCTGCATTTTGTGAAAGGGCCTTTGAAGCTCACAAACGTCCTAGCATCGACCCAGTGCACCCAGGTAACATGATACTGTCATTGGTCAGAGAACCCTTGACATCAGGAAAAAACTTAACAAATACCATGAGGGGCTTGGAGGTGCCCATGTGTCTCTTGGCTGAGACTCAGTTTGCAGCAGCTGTTCCCAAGTCCAGGGAAAGCAAGAGCGATATGACCTGCCACCAGGAACTGCACTGCTCACGGCTGCCCTGGGCCTTGGTCAGCATGGATGCACGAAGCCACTTACTGGAAAACAAACAGGCATAGGTGATATTCCCTGGGCCCCACTGCCTGGAAAATAGGGCCATCTGCCTTTGGGGCTGCAACAATGTGCACTGCAAACAAGAAGACTGCTTGAAAATGGGGGTATCCCAGTCAGCCCCATTCCCTGAAGATCAACCCATCAGAGCCTCAGCTTGCTGAAACTGCCAATAACAGGATACGTGGCCCCTCCAAGTTCTAGCAGCTCCATCCAGATTTCTCACAAGGAATCCCAGGGAAGAAGTGCTGTGGGAGACTCACAGACTTTGTAATGACACTAGAGCTACAGATTCTGTTCTAAATACTAGACAAGGTCCCTTGTCCCTGATGAGGAGAGACCTCCTATATAGGCCTTTTCTTCTGCCACTCAAATGCATTATGGAAAAAGCCCATTTGAAACACAGCTTCCTACATTTTCCTCAATGCCCTATACCTTTGTTCTATGAACTCTGTTAACAAAATTGAATACATAAGTAATATTTTCAAAGTAAAAGGGAATATTAAGATGCCTCCACTCTCCATGCTGCCTTACTAAAAATAGGGGGAAAAACTCAAGACATCTGTGTTAAAATAATGCAAAGCCTTAAGGTATAGATAGCATTGTCTGATTTGTACAAAAGTACAGCTATGGGGCAGAAGTTGACCTGCCATTGTTCCCTAACATCCTTACTCTGTAACTGGTCACTACACTATTCTCTACCCAAAAGTGAATCTAGCTCAAAGTTTCAATCCTCTGATTACAAGGTCATTCTAGCAACCAGTCCTCGTTCATAAGTGTTTTAGGGGCCCACCATGAATCACATCTTTAGTATAAGAACACTCCTGCCAGGTGCATGCCTGTAGTCCCCGCTACTTGGGAGGCTTAGCAGGGACCACCCAGTTGCCTAAGGAGGGGTAAACTAGCCCAGGCTGGAAATGCAGCAGGTCAAAACTTCCACGATGGTTAGTAGTGGAGTCATGCATGTGAATTGCCACTGCACTCCAGCTTAGGCAACACAGCAAAATCCCATCTGTGTTTAAGAGGCCTGACAAGTAAGTTCATGAACTCATCCTAGAAAAAGTGCTACATCCTTCATTGCTGAATATCATTACAGTCACTTTCAAAGTGTTGATATTCCCCTTAGAAAGGTATCCATGGGCTAGGTACAGTGGCTCATGCCTGTAATCCTAACACTCTGGCAAGCCAAAGCGGGTTGCCAGAGCTCACAGGTTCAAGATTAGCCTGAGCCAGAGCAAGACCTCATCTCTACAACTAGCCAGGCGTTGTAGCAGGCACCTGTAGTCCCAGTTACTTGGGAGGCTGGGGCAAGAGAATTGCTTTAGCCCAAGAGTTTGAGGTTGCTGTGAGCTGTGATGCCACAACACCACCGAGGGCACCAGAGACTGTTTCAAAGAAAAAAGAAAAAGAAGCTATCCATCGATGCCACCACCTAGTCCATCCTTCAAAGCAATTTTGGAACTCTGTTTGTAATGACAATCCGCTGTCAATGAGGTCTGACAATTAAGTGTGTGAACTTGGCCACCATACCCTTACATTGGCAGCACTATACAAATAGTTCAGTAAGGTTTCATAACCTTGGTATTATCAGTGTCTCATAGCTGTGTCCATGTCAATTATGTAGCAGTGTCTTGCTGAATGGCACTCATTATTGTTATTGTTTTTGTATGCTATATAACAGCTGTGGTGGTCATTCCAGAGTTCCAAAATTGCTTTGAAGGGTGGACTTGGCAATGGCATTGGTCTATAGCTTCCTAAGGGGAGTATCAATTCTTTGAAGGTGACTTCAGTGATATTCAGCAATGAGGTATATAGCACTTTTTCTAGGATGAATTCATGACCTTAACTGTCCAACCTCATATAAAAATACACAAGTTTTTTAAAAAAGACATTCCTCTCAAGAATTTCAAAAATTTTCAGTGTGTGACAGGAGCTTGGGAAAAGATTCAGATATATTGTACTATGCCTTCTACTTAACAGAACAGATTTTCATCTGTTGAACCAACCTTATGTCCCTAATCTCACTAGGATATAACTTATCTTTCTATATATATGTCAGATTTAATTTGCTAAAATTTTGTTAAAAAGTTTTTTTTGCATCTATGTTCATGAATATTGATCTATTGTTTTCTTTTAGCACCACTACCTGGTTTTGCTAGCAGGGCAATAATGGCTTTACAAAATTAGCTGAGAAGTGTTCCATCATTATTACTATTTTGGAGGAGTTTGATAGAATATTAATTATCTCTTCATTATGTATTTAGTAGAAATCATCAGTGAATCCATCCTGGTCTGAAGTTTTCAGTATTGGCTTGGCACCCGCCACATACACCTAAGGTGGCAGGTTCGAATCCAACCCGGGCCTGGCAAAACAATGACCGCTGCAACCAAAAAATAGCCAGGCGCTGTGGTCCCAGCTACTTGGGAGGCTGAGGCAGGAAACTCGCTTGAGCCCAGGAGTTGGAGGTTGCTGTGAGCTGTGATGCCACAGCACTCTACCCAGGGGGACAGCTTGAGGCTCTGTCTCAAAATAAATAAATAAATAAAGTTACAGATTTGAACTATCAGACATCTGGAAATATAAATTAAGTATCCTTGGATACTTAGGATACTTACTTCGGATACTAAAGTATCAGAGGATTTTTCAGATTATCTATTTCTTCTTGAGTAAGCCTCAGTGGTTAGTATCTTCCAGGAAATTTTTGCTCTCTAAATTTCAATTTATTGAGAAAGAGCTATTTAAAACAATCACACATTATCCATTATGTTTCAGACGTTATCTCGGACTATACCATCTTTCCTTGCTCATATTTAACATGTAGTTTGTCTTTTTCTTTGCTATGGCTGGAGGTGTATCAATTTTACTAACTTATTCAAGGTCTCTGCTTTGGAGGGTCATAAATTTTCTTGAGAAAAAAAATAAATGAAATAACAAAGTATATGACATTAATTCATAATACCCTGATCATTGGAGAAATAGTGCTATAAAAATAAACAAATGATATGACAAATGAAAGGACCTGGCTTTCATATTTAAAAATAGCAAAAGAAGAGAAATGAAATCCAATAAAATTAGATGGTAATAGTAAAGATCATAATAGAGGAAAAAAACAAACAGGGAAATTAATTAAATCAAGTAATTTAACAACATCAGAAAAACTGATAAACCTCTAGATTTAAACTGATCAAGACTAAAAGAAAAGTACAGATGCTACTAGTATCAGGAATAAGAAAGGCGGCATCACATGGCTTTGACAGGAACTAAAATAATAGTTAAGTATATTTTGAAAAATTTGACTACCTAAATTAAATGGACAAACTCCTTGACAAACAAAGCTCGTTCTAGAGACAAAAATAGGTAAGTAGATAAATAGACAAATGGACAGATGTATATATTAACTTGTACAGTCCTCAATCTACCATGGAAATTATAGTTCGAAACTTTCCTACAAAGCAAATCCCAGATAGTTTCCATGGTGAATTCTATGAAACATTCAAACAAGGAACAATACCAGTTCTTCAAAAACTCTTCCAGAAAGCTGAATAACAAGGAATACTTCCCAACAAACTCTATAAAGCCAGTATTATGCTGATACTAAAGCCAAAATCTAGGCATTAAAGAAAAAAATCAGACACATCTTTCATGAACAGAGACAAAAATCTTTAAAAAGGAAAAAAAGTTGGCTCAGCGCCCATAGCACAATGGTTACGGCGTCAGCTGCGTGCACCGAAGCTGGTGGGTTCATGCCTGGCCTGGGCCAGCTAAACAATGACAACTGCAACAAAAAAATAGCTGGGCATATGGCAGGTGCCTGTAGTTCCAGCTACTGAGGAGGCTGAGGCAAGAAAATCGCTTAAGCCCAAGAGTTTGAGGTTTCTCTGACGCCATGGCACTCTCCCAAGGACCACAAAGTGAGACTCTGTCTAAAAAAAAAAAAAAGGGAAAAAAAATTCAACAATACATTAAATAATACATTATGACCAAACAGGTATTATCCCAGAAATGCAAGGTTGGTTTAACATTTAAAAATCAGTCAATGTAATTCACCATTGGAAAATTTTAAAAAGTAGGCTCAGCGCCTGTGGCTCAAGTGGCTAAGATGCCAGCCACATACACCTGAGCTGGTGGGTTTGAATCCAACCTGGGCCCGCCAAACAACGATGGCTGCAACCAAAAAATAGCCGGGCATTGTGGCGGGCACCTGTAGTCCCAGCTACTTGGGAGGCGGAGGCAGGAGACTCGCTTGAGCCTAGGAGTTGGAGCTTGCTGTGAGCTGTGATGCCATAGCACTCTACCCAGGGAAACAGCTTGAAGCTCTGTCTCAAAAAAAATAAAGAAAGGTGGGTGGTGCCTATAGCTCAAAGTAGTAGGGCGCCAGCACCATATGCCAGAGGTGGCAGGTTCAAACCCAGCCACGGCCAAAAACTGCAAAAGTAAAAAATAAAAAAAGAAAGGGCAGCCCCTTGATTCAGTGGGTAGGGTGCCACATATACCGAGGTTGGCGGGTTCAAACCCAGCCCTGGCCAAACTGCAACAAGAACGACAAAAAAAATAGCTGGGCGTTGTGATGGGTGCCTGTAGTCCCAGCTACTTGGGAGGCTGAAGTAAGAGAATCACCTAAGCCCAAAAGCTGGAGGTTGCTGTGAGCTGTGACACCATAGCACTCTACCAAGGGCAACAAAGTGAAACTGTCCCTAATATAAAAATAAATAAATAAATATATAAATAAATAAAATTCTCCTTAAAAAATAGAAAAAGAAACAGAAAAAACACATGATTATGGTCAATAGAATTCAAGGAAATTGTCCACAAATTCCTGCTTCCTTGTATTTTTACTTTTGTGTGGCTTCCTTCCACCTTTTTTTGGGATTAACCTGAGTTACCTACAGAATTTATCAGAAATGAGGGCACATTGGTTTCAGGTTTAGGTTAATGACAGACACTGTGGCTTAGTTATATGAGTTTTCTCCTGGATCATTTGCTTTGGAACTATTTTTCTACAGTGGACTATTCCTAGCAAAAGTACAAATGAAAATAAATGAACTGGAACACAGAACAAGATGAATCATAAAATAATTACGCAGTTAAAGATATCAAATACATTAGGGTACATATTAAATTACTCTATAAAACTCTAGGAAACGCAAACAAATCTAGTGACAGAAGATGATCAGTAGTTGTGTGGGGATAGGTGAGAGGGAGAGATTATAAAGTAAATCAGGAAATTTTTTGTTTTACACATACAAATGTCTATCAAAATTTATCAAACTATATACTATAAATATGTACAGTTTATTGCAGAAAATATTTAGATTAACTGCTCTGATTGATCTTAGCTGTAAGAGACATAGGTATAGGAGTCCTGAGAATTTATGTAAACCCTTATAACAAACCATAGTAATGGCAATGTGCAGATGTACGTTTAGAAGGGTCAGTTCCCCAGAGTTTGCTGCAGTTTCCCAACTTCCTACAAATCAGTATCTGTGTACCAATTATGATTCCTATCTGGGCCTCTGGAAGACAGCAGGCAGTATCTCCATATTTTATAATAAACTTCAGCGATCTTGGCAGGTCCCAAGGAAATCAAGGTCTCCCCAAGAGCCTGGGGAATATGAAATATCCTCTGAGAACAAGGGACCCAATTTATATTGCTCCCAGATACACTGGAGATTGTCACAACATACACCCACTGCTTAAGGTGACCTCAGTTACTCAAATAACCTTGGTGTATAGGCCATAAATTGGGCCCATGAAGACTGGTATTCTTCCTCAAGAGTTTAAGCAGCAGTGCAAGTTATGCTGACACCAGAACAAGAGCTGTTTCTCTGCCATCCTACTCTCATCCCTGAAACACAAATTGCTGCAGCTCTCACAAAAGCTGGTCATCCCTTCATACTGGCTTAGTTTATTCTGTTTTCAATCCAAACCCAAGATTAAAGGTAGTCTAAAAATTAAGGCATTTGTTGCAAAATCAGAACAGTAAAAGGCAGGTACTTGCAGGTTAAATGTCCTAGAGGCTGGATAAATCTATCACAAGTGCCATGTGAGACCAACAATGTCCATGAAAAAGGGGAAGATTTTCTACAAGTGGTCAGTGGAAGGAAGATCCCATCCTCCTAGCCAAAACCAAGTCATGTTCATCGCATTTATGCTTAAAACAGTCAGGGGAAGGGGGGAGTGAGAATCTTCAAGGGGCTCAGACTACTGATGATCCCTCCAGGGCAGCAGTTCTCAACTTGTGGGTCATGTCCCATAGGAACTGTATTAAAGGGTCATGACATTAGGAAAGTTGAGAACCACTGCTCTAGGGTAAGGAGGAAGAGTACAAAGGTCTGCCTTGTGAATCATGTTGGTGTGAACTACACACTAGTGGTACTCTGCCAGTGCAAAGATAGATGGCTCCATGTCAGAGGCACTGGCAGTGATGCATAAATTCTAGCAAGCATCCTGCACAGGTCAGAAAATGCAACATAGCTCCAGAATGCTTCCCACATAGCCGAAATTCAGAAGAATCTTCCCAAGTTCATGTTCCAAAGTCAGAAGTTTAACTTCTGGCTGATGGCTCCACACAAAGGTTACTCTAGATGCTTCTTTGTGGGGTCAGTCATGCTGAACAAGAGATGGCATATTTCCTATACTAAGGCCTTTCTCCAGTGTGAATTTTCCAATGGCGAATGAGGGAAGCCCTTTGCCTAAAGGCCTTCCCACATTCACTGCACTTATATGGCCTTTCTCCAGTGTGAATTCTATGATGCTGAATAAGTACATGTTTGTGGCTAAAGGCTTTTCCACATTCACTGCACACATAAGGCTTTTCACCATTATGCACTCTTTGGTGTGCAATAAGGTCAGAGCTTTGACTAAAGAATTTTCCACATGCAATGCATTCATAAGGCCTTGCTCCAGTGTGAACACTCCAGTGCTTAATGAGTCTGTATTTGTGACCAAAGTATTTCCCACATTCACTGCACTCATATGGTCTTTCTCCAGTGTGAATACTCTCATGCTGAACAAGTGTAGATTTGTGACTATAGGCTTTCCCACATTCACTGCACTTGTAAGGTCTTGCTCCAGTATGTACTCTCTGGTGTACAATAAGGTTAGAGCTATGATTAAAAACTTTCCCACATATGCCACACTCATAAGGCATTTCTCCAGTGTGGATTCTCTGATGCTGAGCAAGTATAGGTTTCCGGCTAAAGGTTTTCCCACATTCACCACATTCATAAGGCCTTTCTCCAGTGTGAACTCTCTGGTGCTGAACAAGTGAGTCTTTGCGGCTGAAGGCTTTCCCACATTCACTGCACTTGTAATGCCTCTGTCCACTATGAAAGGCCTCCTCGCCCTTGGTATTACTGTGTGGTTTCCATTCACCATGAGGGGCATGGTGCTGGAAAATGCTTGAACTGGTTGACAAATCCTTACAGCTCTCCCTGGCCATAAAAGGTATCTCTAATGGTTGGACAGGGCAGTTGCTCACAACAAAGGCCCCACCCTCACCTTGTCTGAAGGGTTTCTCTCCACTATGCTGTTTCTGGTGCTGGTAAAGGTTTGCATTGAACCAGAACTGTTTCCCACATGCCACACACATGTATGGTTTCTGCCCAGGGTATGTTTCCTGGTGCTTAGCCAAGTGCAAAATGTCTTTCAAGACCAGATCACATGTTTCACAGGAGTGAACCTTCCCAGAAGGGTCTCCCTTGGGAGGCCTCATCTGTGACAATCCTTCTACAGAAACAGTCTGCTCAAAAGATATCTTCTCAGGCTCCATTCCTTGACAACCTGAAAGCAGAGAAATCCTGTGAAAAGTTGACACAGGTGGGAGACAGGCAGCCTCATTACAAATGTGTCTAATACAACTAAGATCAAGGCCATAGCACTGCTGTCAGGACAAGGAGCCCCGGCTCAAGTAGAGTACAGGTCTGCTGTGGAACAGCTGGTTTCTGAAAGTCATAGAATGGAGGAGGCCTTGACTGGGAGAGGACACAAATGTGGGATACAGAACAGGAAAAAGAGGCAGGGTCTTCAATAAAATCATTCACAGTTGGATTTCCTTGCTGCCGGGGACAGGTAAAAGTGTGTACAGAAGGTATATCCATGCCCTAAAACATTAAATTGCTGCTGAGTAGCTGGTGTTTAAGAAGTACACAAACCCACATTTTTTGGATTTATGTGTACATCTCATGACACAGTAAGTATAGGCCCATGTTGAAGAGCACCACAAAGGGAGCTGTGGAGAGCAATGGGTGACACACGGAGGCAGAGGCAGAAGTGCAGAGTAGTCAGAGGCCAAAGGTCAGAGTATAAAGGTAGGTATGTAAATGGAAAAGTGGACTAAAAGTGTGGCCAGCAGCCTTGGCACTAAAACTGTTCACAGAGGGGTCATGGAATGATTTGAACTCAACCCCAACATTACTCCTTTCCCCAGTTCCCACTTACCAGGGCCACTCCAACCTAAAGTTTCTCTGGGAATGGCTGGAGTCACATCCATCCAGTCTGGTACCCAGGGATCACCGCCCAGCTCCAGTGAAGCAATTACATGAGACATGGAAGATGCATGTCCTAAGGGAAAGACAAGATGTGAATGGCAAGTACTGATCTGGGTGACCCACTCCACAGTGAAGAAAACTAAATATTATAAAAATAATCTCGGCTCGGCGCCTGTGGCTCAAGTGGCTAAGGCACCAGCCACATACACCTAAAGTGGCGGGTTCAAATCCAGCCCAAGCCCACCAAACAACAACAACAGTTGCAACCAAAAAATAGCCGGGCGTTGTGGCGGGCGCCTGTGGTCCCAGCTACTTGGGAGGCTGAGGCAGGAGACTCGCTTGAGCCCAGGAGTTGAAGGTTGCTGTGAGCTGTAATGCCATGGCACTCTACCCAGGGGGACAGCTTAAGGTTCTGTCTCAAAAAAAAAAAAAAATCTCAAAGTACAGTCTTGCAAAAATGACCCCGTGATCTCAGCAAGTAGTAACCATGATGGTTCTTACACAATTCCTGGCACAGGAAGGTCAGAGAAAATGTCAGCTAAAAGAAGGGCAAAAAAGCTCGGCGTCTGTGGCTCAATCGGCTAAGGCGCCAGCCATGTACACCTAAGGTGGCGGGTTCGAATCCCCAGGCTGGGCCCGCCAAACAACAATGATGGCTGCAACCAAAAAATGGCCAGGTGTTGTGGCGGGTGCCTGTGGTCCCAGCTACTTGGGAGGCGGAGGCAGGAGACTCGCTTGAGCCCAGGAGTTGGAGGTTGCTATGAGCTGTGATGCCATGGTACTCTACCCAAGGGGATAGCTTGAGACTCCGTCTCAAAAAAAAAAAAAAAGTGAACATTCTTATAGAGTCTCCTTTTTTTCTCTTCTGATCATTTCCCTTAGACATACTTTTTTTTTTTTTTTTTTGAGACAGGGTCTCCCTCTGTTGCAAACCCACCCCCTCCCAGGGCACAGTGGCATCATCACAGCTCACTGCAACATGAAACTTCTGGGCTCAAGTGATCATCTTGCCTCAGCCTCCTGAGTAGCTGGGACTACAGGTTCACATCACCATGCCTGGCTAATTGTTCTATTTTTGTAGAGATGGGGGTCTGGCTCTTGCTCATGCTGGTCTCCAACTTCTGATGTCAAGTGATCCTCCAATCTAGGCCTCTCAAAGTGGTAGGGTTACTCTCAAAGTGCCTGGATTATAGACCCAGCTGAATATACTCATAAATGTAGGTCAAAGGAAATGCCTATTTAAAAACTTTTACTATAAGTTGCACATGGTCTGCTAGAAAGTTTGCTTTCATTTACCATATGTTCCCATCAGAATAAACTATCTTATTCAATACTCTTAGGAATACTAGGCATTTCCAGTGATGCTAAGAATCAGGTACTGCATATTAAACACTTTTGATACCTGTAAAGTGTGCCATTGCATGGATATTCCTAATTGATTTAGTCAATTATGTTGTCTTTTTTTTTTTTTTTTTTGACGGAGCCTCAAGCTATCCCCCTGGGTAGAGTGCCATGGCATCACAGCTCATAACAACCTCCAACTCCTGGGCTCAAGCGAGTCTCCTACCTCCGCCTCCCAAGTAGCTGGGACCACAGGCGCCCGCCACAACGCCCAGCCATTTTTTGGTTGCAGCCATCATTGTTGTTTGGCGGGCCCGGGCTGGGGATTCGAACCGGCCACCTTAGATGTATGGGGCTGGCGCCTTAGCCGCTTGAGCCACAGGCACCGATCCTATGTTGTCTTTTTATTTTAATGTATAATCAGTGTTGCAATCAAGTTTTTAAACTATATATTTTTGTTCATTCTTACCTTTTTCCTTAGGATAAATTTGTAAAAGTGGAATTATTGAGAAAAAAATGAAGTGTTTGCATTTTTAAAAGCTGTGAATGCATACAGATAAATCACTTCCAAGAAAGGCTGTCCTCTGCCAGAACATCAGTAAAGCGTGGGATGAGACACTCCTAACCTTTCCAAGTCATCTGGAGAACTACATCCTTTTTTTTTTTTGAGACAGAGTCTTACCATGTCGCCCTTGGTAGAGTGCCATGTCATGACAGCCCACAGCAACCTCACACTTTTGGGCTTGAGCGATTCTCTTGCCTCAGCTTCCCAAGTAGCTGGAACTACAGGCGCCCACCACAACACCCGGCTATTTGTTGTTGTTATTGAAGCTGTCTTTGTTGTTTAGCTGGCCTGGGCTGGGTTCCAACCCGCCAGACTGGGTGTATGTGGCTGGCGCCATACCCACTGAGCTACGGGCACCGCCAGGAGAACTACATCCTTAATTGCCCGTCAGGCTGGTCGCATCCGGTACGACTTTATATGGAAAATATGTTCAGATAAAATTCTTAATGCCACTTTTGCACATTGCACTGTGGTTGAGATCAAAATCTGAAAGATTTTTATTCCATTGGCATCCCAAACGAAGTGATCGCCTTACGATTAATATTCAGACAGCATTGTGTCCGCGACCAAGTCATCAGTCATCGGGGACACCTCCAGAAGACAAAGAGGGTGCATTTTTGAACGTGAGGGTTTCAAATCATAGTCAATCCAGTGTAACCGGAGGGTTTCCTAGAAAAGGCTCTCAGGCCTGAAAACATTTTAACTACGAATTCGGTCTCAAAACCAGCGGAATTTTGATTCACTTTGCATTTTGGAATCTATTTGGCATTTACCATTCCTGAGATTTAACGCTTCACCAAAATCGGTTTAGTTTTCACTGACTCATCTCTTATAGATGCTTGTGATATTTTTTGGAAAATAAATGACAAAGAGGCACTGTTGTATCCATGAAAGGTAAACATTTCGAGTAGTCTTTGCAAACACCTGATTCTTACACTGATACCTGAGTCTTTGTGTGAGATGTGAGAGTTAGTATTCGTCTGCAGATACTCATAACAGCCTGGAGAGCGGGCCAGGATCCATCCCGGCTTGGCGACCACCGACCTCCTCTTCTCTGACGCTCCGCAGGCGGTAGCCGAAGGACTAGTACACTACTAGGGAACACACCACCCGAACGCCCTGAGCCCAACAGGCCCAACCCTCCCTCTTTGAAAGGGAAAGGGACGGGCTCGCGGCCGACCACGCCCCTGGCCGCAGCGTGCGGGTGGCAGGGGCGGGCCTTCCGCCTCTCAAAGGGCTATTTCCGGATCGGGAGGCGAGCTCTATCGGCTTTAAGTGCTGTGACGCTGGGCTGGCCCGCAGACTCGGTGGCGGCCCAAACGCGCCTGGCGATGCTGGGGGGTAGCTCGGGGGCCCGTGAGCACGAAGCAGAGGGAGACGGGGCGGGGGCTGTGGCTGCACCACCGGCCATCGACTTCCCTGCTGAGGGCTCGGACCCCAAATATGATGGTGAGGGACTGGAATGCCACGGCGCCGCTTCATTTTCCCTTGTCCACCTGTTTCTTGGTGATTCAGACCTGAGCAAATTCTGCTACGGGCTTGAACCGGGGGCTAGCCTTGCAGTGTGGGGGGGCGGTGGGCGGGCTTTCAGAGTGCGGTAATTATTAATAGTTGTTGACACTCTGCTCATTTGTTCGCATTTCTGTTCTTTGATTTCCTCTCTGCCCACTGAGGCCTTTGGACGCCTAAGAATTTATTGCGGCCGCTTTCTAGCTCCCAAGACTTGTGATTTTTGTCAGTTGTTGAGAATGATCTTTGTTCGCTACTAGAATGAGACTTTGCAGTTTATGTGCTGAACAGTGTAGGTTAAGAGTTTTGATTTGTAGCTATTTTGTTGCTTCACTGGTAGGGTATCTGGAGAATTCTCATCGGGAGGCTATGTACTCCATCCGTTTGGGCTTAAAGAAAAAATGCACAAGTTTTCTTAGGAGATAAATCGCAACTGTTGTTCAGCATCAAGTGAAAAATTCTTAAACATTGACTCTAACCAGGTCAAACTGTCCAATATTGTAATGAAAGTGAAATAGGCTGGGCGCCTGTGGCTCAATCGGCTAAGGCGCCAGCCACGTACACCTAAGGTGGCGGGTTCGAATCCCCAGCCCAGGCCCGCCAAACAATGATGGCTGCAACCAAAAAATGGCCGGGCGTTGTGGCGGGCGCCTGTGGTCCCAGCTAC
>CAUYQV010015986.1:0-38410 GCA_963574575.1 Galagoides demidoff | reverse complement strand
TTTGTTTTTATTGCTGTTGCTGGGAGAAAAGGCAGGGGCCCCGTGGTCCAACCCCAGGGTTGCTGCCCTGGGAGTGATGCCTAAGACCCACTGGGCTAGACCTCTGTAGTGGGCTGATGGACTTTCCTTGGATCTTATCTCTCTAGATTTCATTTTTTTAATTTTTTTTATTAGATCATAATTGTGTACATTAATTCTATCATAGGATACAGTGTATTGCTTCCATATACAGTTTGAAAAACTCTCATCCAACTGGCTAATATAGCCATCATGTCTTTCTCATAATTGTTGTGTCAAGACATTTATATTTGACCTTTAGACAAATTCACATGTACCCTAATAGGATAAATCATAGGCGTGATCCCCACAATATCGTTCTCTTCACGCAACCTACCCCCTCCCCTCCCCTCCCCTCCCTCTCCCCTTTCCCCGTAGTCTTGGACTTCATTTGGATTATAGCTTTCCTAAGATAACTAACAATTAGTTTCATAATAGTGTTGAGTACACTGGATACTTTTTCTTCCATTCTTGAGATACTTTGCTAAGAAGAATATTTTCCAGCTCCATCCATGTAAACATTAAGGAGGTAAAGTCTCCATCTTTCATTAGGGCTGCATAATATCTCATGGTGTACATATACCACAATTTATTGATCCATTCATGGGTTGATGGGCACTTGGGCTTCTTCCATGACCTAGCGATTGTGAATTGGGCTGCAATGAACATTCTGGTACAGATATCTGTACTGTAGCGTGATTTTTGGTCTTCTCAATATATACCTAACAGAGGAATTACAGGATCAAATGGTAGATCTATATTTAGATCTCTGAGTGTTCTCCATATGACTTTCCAAAAGGGACATATTAGTTTGCATTCCCACCAGCAGTGTAGTAGTGTTCCCTTTTCTCCACAACCCCACCAGCATCTGTGATTTGGGGATTTTGTGATATGGGCTAATCTAACTGGTGTTAGATGAAATCTCAGAGTGGTTTTGATTTGCATTTCTCTGATGATTAAGGATGGTGAGCATTTTTTCATATGTCTGTAGGCCATGTGTCTGTCTTCTTCAGAGAAGTTTCTCTTTAAGTCTCTTGCCCACCCTGAGATGGGATCAAGATTTTTTTATTTAAAGCAAATCAATTGGAATTATTTTAGCAGAATTTGAGAAATGTAAATATGCATCTTCTCATCTTAAACTCTAGAGTATTAGAGATTTGATCAGTTTCTCTTCTAGCTCAGCTATTGACTGGTTGAGTATTTTAGACCAGGCACTGTGTTATTACTGGTCTATTACCTTGGAAAAAATGACAGCAATAACTATAAAATCTTCCAAAACATATGCTGTATACTGTTCTAATAGCATCTGGGGAAACTCCAAGTCCTGTTCTCAAAGGGCTCACACTATCAATGACCCTAATCCATAAAAAGTAGACATAATATTTCTGACATTTGTGCCCCACATTTAAGTGTGCCAAATTTGTTCAAACACTTACCACTTCCTGCTCTAGAATCAAAAACATACATATACCAATAGAATAAAAACACCAAATCATATTACAGCCCCATGAAGAAACAATGACCCAGATAAGTTAAATAGCTTACATTGAGACAGAGCCAAATTAGGACTTGTCTTTGCAAGATCTGAGTCTGGTGCCCTTTTTGCTATATTAATGAGGTATGAGTCTCTAATTGAATATTATTTTCTGAAGAAAAAATAAAATCTCAATTACAGAAAAAAATAATAAAAATATTTCAAGAGCATTCAAGAAACTCTAATACAAGGCCTTTTTCTTCTCTTTTCTTACCATTGATAGTAAGCACATACTAACAACTACTTTAGAACTGTGCTTAGTTAACTTCTATGTTTATTCACGTATTCATTTAATTATGAAACACAGGGAGCCAGCCACTTTCAAGTGCTTACTTGTATTTATTTTATAAAATTTTATAAAATAATATGTCTGCCCTCAGGGAACTTGAATTCTAAGAAAACAAATCAAAGGAGAACATTTTGCGCAGGATGCCAAAATGGTTACAGGGACTTTGTAAGAGAGTTTAAATTAAACAGGTAATTGTCTTGCATTTATAAAAGGCCTAAGCTATTCCCACTGAAAAGAAGTAATTGAAGCTGTAATTACTTTCATTTTACAGGGGATGTAGGCATGGATTCTAAAGATCTAATTGTGATGGTTGTTTTCTTAATTACTCTACTTGTTTTGTAGAGCACTACCTTACATCCTCTGAGGAAAGCTCAATAGTCATCAGTGACCGACATCATTAAAAGTATTTAGAAAGTTCTACTTCATTGTGTATCCAAGGGCTGTGTTCCTCATTTCACCTTCTCATCATCCAGCCATGCTGAGTCCATGTGTTCTACGAGCAAAGGCATTGACTTCTGATAGGAGAATGGTTCTTGCTAATGAATGGGGTGGGGGAGGGGGGCTTGCAAACCTCCTTCGTGGTCTTCCCATTTCAGAGCCTGCTGTCACAACCTCATAGTCATCCCAAGGATGCCAGGGAGGTCTCATCCTCCTCCCAGTTCAACCATCACCATTCATTGAGATCCAATCTCTAAAAGTAATCACTGGCCTTTTCAAAACATAAAGATTTAGTTTAAGGATCTAATTGACTTTTCTTAGCACTTCTAGAATGAGGCAACATCTCATTTTGTATAATACAGTGGATGTTCAGGTAAGCTGAGCAGAGGTCAGCTTTCTGGGCAGAAGTATGAAGAAAGCAGGAAGCAAAAAAGCAGGTAAATTGCTTCAAAGTTACTTTCCTTGTACACATAACATTGGCATAGAAGGGACGTCCTCATTATACCAACTCAGGTAAACTGGGACCCTCTGACTGATTGTTGTCAGTCTCCTGGTGTTTGGAAAACTGGCTCAAGGTTAGTTCATCATGGTGCCTGGCACAAGTTTCTCCATGTTGGTTTGGTCTGGGCTGTTGGGGACTAGAGCAGGAGCTTTGTCCAAAAGAACATTCTCATCAAGGCTTTGCTTCTACTAAACTAAAAATAAATGGTTTGACACAAACCTCTGAGAGCAGATTTTAATAAAGAGCAGTGCAGAGGAAGGGGGAGACATTGGTTTTCTGTTAAGGGAACGGCAGGGAGTTACATGCCCAGAGGAGGGAAGATACAGAAAGGTAGAGTGGGGAACAAAACAGTAAAATAAAATAAAAACTGTCATCTACTTAAAAATATTTAATTAGAGCTAACCTTGGGTTGAGTTTATAGGTTTCCTACTTTATTTTATGTAACATTAGATATAACCTTTTAAACAATCATGTAGCATTTGCTATCATAACACGAAGCAGTATCTTATTTCTGAGTAGAGTCTGCCTTGCTTTGCATAATGAATGTATCCCTGAATGACTATTCGGAAATCAAAATTTTTCAGATTCAACTATACATCCTATTTTCTTGTACTTCCAAAGCCTATTTACAAATATAAGAGAATCAAATGAGATCATCCATGGCAAACTACTATGAATATTTTAATACTTATATAAGACATTTATGTGATTTTTAAGAGATGTAAAGCTAAAAACATTTGTAGTCCTGTAATATTTTGAAATAATTTAAAGAGAGAGAGATTGAAGAATAAGAACAATCCACAATTCTTTAATCAAAATAATTAGAATTGAGTCAAAAATATTTAATGTAATTTATTACTAATAAAATAATAACTTTCCAGGGAAATTCTTATGTTTTTACCTTTTGACCTACTTTTTCTAAATACTTGCTGTGGAAAATGTACAGTATTTCTGGGGATGGCTGTTAGGAGGTAGAAAAGACAGATAAAATTATACAAAGATTTATAGGTAAGGTGAACATAATTGTCTGAACACAAAAAATCACACAAAAGATACCAAAAAATTTAGAAATCATTTTTTGAGATAAAGACTTAAAGCTAAAAATGTTGGCATTTTGAAGACACTATAATGGCCTGTGGTGACAGTTGAACGGAATTTTACTCTTAAATACGTCCTGGAAAGATCAAGGACATTTGTTTTTCTATAAATGAGGTGTCCCTAAAATGTGACAGGTGTTACAAGTTGAAATGAAGAAGATAAATTCTGAAGAAAGAATAAGAAAGAGACTGAAACCTGAGTAAAACCTGAGGAAACTTCTGTGCCATTGTTTGTTTGCTTGTTTGATTATTTGTTTGTTTGGTTGATTGGTTGGGGGGGGGTTGTTGATTTTGTTTTGGTTTTTTGAGAGCGTCTCACTTTGTCACCATCTGTAGAGAGCCATGGCTCTCAACAACCTCAAACGCTTGGGCTCAAGCCTTCCTCTTGTCTGAGCCTCCCAAGTAGGTGGGACTATAGGTGCCCACCACAATGTTTTGTTTTGTTTTGTTTTTTTTACAGATAGGGGTCTTGCTCTAGCTCAGGCTTGTCTTGAATTCAGTGAGCCAAGCAATCCACCCACCTTGAGCCTACCAGAGTTCTGGGATTACAGGTTTACAATCTTGACTCTTGTTAAAGAGTGTTCATAGAGGTCAAGGGTGAGAAGAACAGACTGAACGGGAGTGCTCTGAGAATGGTGTGCTGGGATCTTTCTATCCAGAAAGCAAGGTCAATGGAATAAGTAAATATTGATATAAATATTAAAAGGTGGTAAAGCCCCTAAATAATGGAGTCAGTAAAGATTTCGTAGTCCCAGGTTCATGGTCACAGATTAGAAAACCCCAAAATAGGGAAATAGATCACTTCATGGTTTCATACCCTAATATTTCCAGTGAGATGTAATATTTCTAAGTGAGACTTGTCTTTCCCCATTGCCAGGTGGCATTTACAACTATCTACATTTTTTAATAACTTCATTGAAGTATAATTTATATCCCATAATATTCACCCACTTCAAGGATTTTTAGTAAATTCACTGAGTTGTGCAATGAAGCACCACAATCCACATTTAGGACATTTCCATTTTGCCCATAAGGGTCCACTAATCTCTGTTCCCAATCCTATTTCCATTAATCTTGGAGCCCAACGCAACCACTCATCTTTATGTAATTTACCATTTTCCATAAATGCAATTATAAAATATGTGATTTTTCAGGTCTGGTTTCTTTCACTTAGCATAACTTTTTGAGTTTTATTCATGTTGCAACATGTGTCCATATTTCTTTTCATTGCTGAATGTTTTATTGTGTGAATACACCACACTTTGTTTACCCCTTCACTAGTTGATGGACATTCAAATTGTTCTCACTTTGGCGCTATTATGTGTAAAGCTGCTCTAAACATTGAACTGAAAGATTTTGTGTGGGCACACGCTTTCATGTCTCTTGGGTAGATCTATAGGAGAGGAATTATTGCAGTGGTTCTCAACTGTATTAAAGGGCTGCAGCATTAGGAAGATTGAGAACCACTGAATTATTGAGTCATAGGGTATATCTATGCTTAACTTTTTAAGAAATTGCCAAATCATTTTCAAAAATGACTATACCACTTTGCAGCCCCACCCTCAGACATACAATGTTCCAGTCTCTCCTAATCTTCGTCAACACTTGTTACTGTCTCTTTGTTTACAGCTAATCCCCTAGGTGCGAAGCAACGTCTCAGTGTAATTTTAATTGCATGTCGCTAATGATTGATAATATTAAGCATCTTCTCATGTGTTTATTTTACCTTTCTATATCTTTTTGTGAGAGATGTTTCGTAGCTGTAAATGATTTTCTGGATTCCATCCAGAAATTTCTAGTTTAGGTGATGCTCTGAAGGAAATACTGAAAGTGAATGGACTATAATTTTCTAAGGGTTACCAAGTACTCCTAAAACTTCACAGAGGAGAAGTCTTTCTTCTCTGCTAGAATTACTGTATAGTAAAACTCATAGTCTAATAACTTTCAAAACAGGCTACAATTGTAAAAATTTAGGGTGTTTACTTTTTGTTGGGCTTTTTTTTTCCCCCTTTTCCCTGAGCTAAGGTCAGGACTGAACTGCCTACAGGCCTGTTTGTTTTCTCAGAAGGATAAAGAAAGCAGGCAAGAAAAGAACAACAAAGCAAGGGAGAATTCCTCAGGAAAACACTGCAGAAGGGAAGTAATGGTATTGCCAGTTTAGAAAGGCAAACCCATAGAATCAAGATTTGCATGAGTAACGATGCTGATGGAAGGATTTTATGGGAGTCTGAGTTCAGAGCCTATTTGAAATGGGTGATAGACTTTTTCTAATGTACAAGCCAACCAACAGGTATAATTAGCTTATTACGCCAACGTGATAAATGTTACTGAATATATCCCTAAATTAGATTGACCTCAATCTGTAAGGATCATAACTTTCAACAAAGGCGTGTTTTGCCTGCCAAAAAAAATCTTACACAGGATACTAAGATGGACATGATACAGGTATTTTAGAGGGCCCCTTTCCAGAGCTCAAATCCTTTTTAAGTGGGTTGAGCTGCAAGATCACAGAAATCTTGTTCCAGTCAAACCACTTTATTACCACCCATGCACTAGCTTCCTCAATCAATGTACAGTCCGTTGCTTTTTGAGTTTCACACAGTGTTTGTGGCTTTAAAATCTCTGGAGTTATATTTAGATCTTTGATCAAATACCAAGGTGACTTTTTCTTATTTTCTCAACTGACATTTTTTCCACTCTTTTCTTGGTTTGGTAAGGAACATCTGAGTGTCATTACTACTGGTGGCACTTAAATCGATTACAAATGCCAGAATATTATTAAAATAATGGTTGGCCTGAGCAGGAGATAATTCTAAAATTCTTTAGTAGACTGTGTAGTTGGATTAGGTGGCGAGGGTAAGCAAAACATTGTGGATATCATTGAATTTACAATTTACGGGTAATCTTAACATTTCAGGCTAGCTAAGTATATCTTAAAAGGCACCTTTCACCTCATTTATAAATTAGAATTAAAAGAAAAGAACTTTCAATTGACTTAGTAGTTGTTTGGTTTTATTCTGTTTAGTTTTCCCCATCTTTTTTAGTGAAAAGTCCTAGGATGAGATTCAGATAGTATTAGCTTAAATCTATACTCTACCGGTAGAAAATTTGGTCAACATAACTTCTCAGAAAAATGGGGATAATGTACACCTAATGAAACATGATATTAATTTTTCAGTCTCATTGACCAGTAATGCAAAGGTTTGGCTTGTAAATTTCAATCATCCTGATAGTGGTTTTTCTTGCACAATCATTGAACAAGGGATGAGTTTAGTATTAAAAGAAATGATTCCAAAATCCACTGAAACTGTACATGTATGAGATTATTTCAAAATTATATTTCCAAATATTAACAATTTGTTGATGCGTCAATTTCTATACGGTTATACACATGTAAAATTTAGCAATAACATTGCACAATAATTGGAATATTTTTGTTTTGAAAATCTTTGTTTTGAAAATGTTCTTACCTTAGTATAAGTTTCACAATAAGGTATTAATAGTTAACTTTGTCACTCATTGTAAATGGACCAAGACCACCAAGTGCTGGAAAGATCTTAATCTTGAATAACCCTAATGCTCATGCACCATGGGGAGACAATGTAAATTGATACAAGCTCTGGAGAAAACTGCTTGGCATTATCCATTAAAGCTAAATGTGTGCTTTATGACCCAGCATTTTTACTTTTGGGTAAATGCCCAACATAATGGATGCTAATAAGTAACATATTGTTAGGAATGTACATGGCAGTTTTATTCACAGTAGCCAAAATATGGGGAACACCCAAATGTCAAGAGGAGCATATTCATTCTCATTGTTGTGCAGTATGCTAATATAGCACAATCTTTTATTCAAAATATTTGGGGACTGATAACATGGATGAATCTCATAGGTATAAAGTTTAATAAAAGGAATTGTGCCCAAAAGAGTACATGCTGATTCCATGTATGTTGTAAAGGTCAAGAACAGGAAAAGTTAATCTATGACCACAGCACACAAAATCATAGTTACTATAGAGGGGAGGTACTGGGGGGGGAGGCGAGTGAGGTGCTCTGGGGTGTGGGAGGTGTTCTAAATCACTCTCTGCATCTTGGTTGCAGAGGTATGTATAAATTCATTGAACTGTACCTTTTAGATTTTCATGATCACTATTCATTTATTACAAAACGTCATGGAGATTCTACCATTTTAACATTTTATTTTTATAAAAATCAGCCACACTATCATATAGATGGTAGAGTGGTGAAACCATGTGAGTTCCCATAAACTGAAGAGCACCTGCTCTTACTATGGGATAGATATTGGCTACATCATGATTACCTGAGCCAAGTACGTTAAAAAGTTAATTATTAATTAAATTCAAACTATTTCTAATTGTTAGATTAAATAAGCTGAAGTTGAAATGTTTCTTTCAATTTAAATGGTTTCTCTTCATTTGTTACCAGTGAATATTCTTGTCCCCTTCCTACACCCCTTCCCTGACCCCACACCCAGCTTTGGAGATTTGAGTTAGGCAACAGTTGCCCACCATGATAACCAGTGAAGTATTTGCTTAATAAATTCCTATAGGAAAAACAGACAGTTATGAGTCCATTATGAGTTAGAGCTAGAGTTGCCAAACTTTCTCTAAAAAGGACCAAATAATATTTTAGGCTTTGAGGGCTGTGTGGTCTGTGCCACAACTATTCAACTCTGCCATCATAGCATACATAGACAATACATTAAAAAAAAAAAAAAAAAGACTGGCTGTATTTCAACACAACTTTATTGTAGACATTGGCTTTGAATTTTGTATCATACTCACATCACAAAATACTGCCTGTTCTTTTGATTTTTTTCAACCATTTAAAACATAAAAATCATTCTTGGCTTACATGTCCTATGAAAACAAGTGACAAAGCAAATTTGCTCCTTAGGACTTCAGGTGCAGAGCCCTGATTTAGATTCATGTAATTCTAAGTTGTTATCAGCTTGCAGAGAATCTCAGGCCTTGGTTCCACAGGAGTACACAACATCATTTGTCATAGGTTGTCAAATTGTGCTCCATTAAAGGGTACTTTCATTTATTGTTCCTTTAAGAGGCACTAAATATCAAGTTCAATATCAAAGGGTGTGTTTCTTTTCTGACATGGTTTTAATTCGTAGAACTCCTCATAAAACGCAGTGGGTTGGCAAAAAATTCCACCAAGATATTTGAGGCATGATCGTTAGTAGGATCAGTGCCAGTAAGAATCGTAGTGCTTTTCTGCATGATCTTAGTCTGATTTGATGAACAATTATTGAAAAACAAAAAACCTTTATGTTAGAAACTTGAGACAGTGAAATAACCAAGCCAACATAAAATGTATTTGTTTGTTTGAGGCCCACTGGCCAAGTCGTGTGGTTCATTCCTGGGTTTCTGCAGGTCCTGACCCACCAGGGCACACATTTGCTCACTGACATTCTAGAAGGTCAGAGGGATACACACCTGCTCCAGACAGCACAGCATTGTCAAGACCAGCTTCACATCAGCTCCCCTTAATTCCCTGCGCTATTTTGTAAGAGATGCGAGTGGCAAACTTTTAACTTGATTATCACACTGTCTCTCTCCTCCTATCATCCAAAATCAGTTTTCCTTTCTGTGATCAGTTCTGTGTGCCACTTCAAAATTGTTATTAATGTTAAGATTGAACAGTGTAAAAAATCATCTGAAAGGGTGAATTTGAGGACTGACTTCCCAGTGATTTGTGCCTCCCACCCTTTCAGCCCCAAATGAGGAATCCCCAGCCACAGAGGCAGGAAAAGAGGATGAGGGGGCAGTGATGTCCCACTAGCAGTGGTTCTCAACCTGTGGGTCACAACCCCAGGTAACAATGAAGGTTGAGAACCACAGCACTAAGGTGAAATCTGTGCTGTGCAGGATCAAACACAGACCACTGCAGGTCTGTCCCCAGGCCCATCTGGGTTCTTTGCAACAGCCTGTCCTCCTTCTTCATTTAGGGTATGTATGGGGTGGATTTGGGGGACCTAAAACAAGGTCAGTACTCCTTCCCTCCGGAGCCCACCGGAGAAAGCTAAACCAGGCTCCAGTTTTCTGGAAATCCAGGAGCAAAGCTAAACCAGGCTCCAGTTCTCTCGGGTCTTACTCTTCATTAGAGATGGAAATAGACACTTCCTGAACACCTGCTCTGTGTTATAACTTCCATGAACGATTGCAATTGTTAAAGTAAACAGGAAAAAAATAAATAAATAAAGGAACCAAGGTGTCTTTTATTGAGCTGAGGCACAGCAGGGAAGAAAGCCTCTGAAGGAACCACTGCTCAGCAGTGAAGGAGGCAAAGTGTGTTTCTGTTTATTGAGTAGAGTTTTGTTTCACATATTCTTCAAGGATCCGGTTGACTCTCTAGGACTTTTGATGTCCTGACCACAGCACACTGCGTGAGTCTCCGTGTGTGGCATGCTCTGTGGTCTCCTCTCAACATAAACAGTTTGAGACAATAGTGATCCTGGGTCTCTGGAAATCCGGTGTCAGTGCTGTCTTCCAGAAGACAAAAATGCCAGAGTTGCTTCTAAGGGATGTGCTATGAAACCAGTGATGGAAAAGAGAGAAGAACCTTTGAACTTGGGTTTACTTAGGGAACTTCCGGACAATTACTGAAACATTGTCAACCGTTAGACAACTGAAGCATTTAGCAGGAAATAAGTGTTTCTAACTCGGCCTCCTGGTCCTTTTCTGTCTCTCTCTGTGATCCAGGAGGAAGGACGCTGGCTTCTTGTCCTACAAAGATCACCTGCCCGTGAGCCAAGTGGTGGTTGGAGATACTGACCGGCAAGGCTCTGAGGCCAAGCTGAGCGTGGGTCCCCTGCGCTGCCAAGGAGACAGTAAGTTAGCCTGGTGGCTGTGCTCTCACTTTCTGACGGCCAGTCGAGCGGTGTTTCCTTGCCACTCAGAGGATACCAGAAAACAGACTTGCTCTTGTGTGGCCCCTGCAGAAACATCACATAACCACAGCAGAGCTAATATAGAGCAGGACAAGAGCCAGATAGTCTCCGGCACAGGAGCCTAGATACGGGCGTGAAATGTGGGCATCCATCTTCCTTGTATATTCATATGTAACAAGTTTGACTACCTAAGTTTATGGTAATATAAATAGCAGTGCTAATAGCATAAATGCAGCACTCAACAGCTGGGATTCCACTGAGTGCTGCTGTTAATGCCATTAGCATGACTATTTATATCACCATAAACCTAGTTTTATGGTGATATAAATAGTAGCATTATGGCTTAATGTATCATTGTAAACTTGGATTATGGCCATATAAAGTTTGACATTATTGCTATCCAACTTCATCATCATCAGAGCTTGATGGTCCCTTGTAAGCCAAAGATGGTTTCGGTAACTATGTCTTGCTTTCAGGGTCAGGCACCCCAGAGAGGAGTTTGGGGCTGCCAGCTTGGACAGTGGGAGGTAAGGGAGTGAGAGTGATGGTCCCTCCTAATTAAGGCGCCATCAGGATTTTATGGGGTTTGATACCTTTCCGTGTGCTTTATGTGCGGTCAGAGTGAAACGGTGACGGGGCTGCCAAGGGGATTCGGCAATGAGCATCCTGGGTGTCATTTCCCCTTCTTCTCCCTGCACATGATTTAAGTGACTCTCCTAAGAGTTCTGTGCTTTTGCGACTGTGCTCGGCATCAGGAGACCTAGATTCTGCTCCCCAAATGACTGGCTTGCCAGGAGACCCCAGGCAAACCTTTCCATTTTCTCAGCCGTGGTAATGAGAATACCACCTACATCCCAACTCCTCCTGGAAAGGCTGTAAAGATTTTAGTGCCTGGATTCGGATTCCTCCTAGGAAAGCATCGTGTGAGGTGGAATATTACTGCCACTTTTATAAATCAAGGGAAAATTAGACCTACCAGATAATGAATTATTGCGTTCACTCAAAGAGGTGTCCTAAGAAGGCAATGATGCATGCTTACCACTTTACTCCTCAGTAAATTGAGGCTGTCAGCAACTAAGCAGCTCAATGCTCCTAATACAGAAGAGAGATGGAGTCTTGACTGATTCTTCTCTTCTTTCATGGAAAATCCCACCTATAAAATTGAGATCAGTCAAAAAATCTTTAACAATAATACTTCATTTGTCTATCAGGCTTTGTAGAACTGTGCAAGAAGAAATTTAATTCTGGCTGCTTAAGAAAGGGATGTTGCCATAAAACAATAAATATGCCTTTTAAAACGGATCTTCTGAGAGATAGACTATTGTGTTGCTCTAAAAATTCTTAGACAGGCTATCATGATGTGGAATGAGAGTCAGTTCTGTATGTAGTAATTTCCCATTAATGCATGAAGGTAAATATTTCTAGCTTATCAAGTCTAATTCTGAAGTTAGCTTTGAGTTAGAGAAAGGATTCCAATTAAGTAGTTGATTAACTTCCTGTATTGATAAAACTTTTACTTCCATAAACTTTTAAAAAGGAGAACCCATTGATATTAAGTAGCATATGCTAGAGTGCATTAATAATTTATAACTAATATTAGCTTGGTGTTTTCTCTTAGTCAGTGAATCAGTCCTCAGGAGAACATTACTGTGTAGCACGTCCCCAGGTACTCTGGGAAAAAAGAAAAACAAATTCAGACCACACTTTGAGAAATATTCATGAAAAGATATCGGAAAACAAAAATTGGCTCATCATTTAACATCAGGGTTTGTGATATAAAATAAATGTTCAAGGAAAGAACCATAGAAAATACATTTCAGGCAGACTTTATTTTTTCAAAGAAAATAGTAAAAAGGTATCGTGGTCAATGGTCATGTGCATTTCCATTCCAAGGGTGTTGCCCTTAGAAACATTTCTAGATTTTGCTAATAAAACAAACTGTTATTTTATCCATTGACATCTCATGACCTTAGCGCACTGAGAGTACTTTAGCTTCAGAGAGTCTCACTATGTTGCCCTCGGTAGAGTGCTGTGGCGTCACAGCTCACAGCAACCTCCAGCCCTTGGGCTTAGGTGATTCTCTTGATTCAGCCTCCCGAGTAGCTAGAACTACAGGTGCCCGCCACAATGCCTGGCTATTTTTTGTTGCAGTTTGACCAGGGGTGGTTTGAACCGGCCACGTTTGGTATTTGGGTCCAGGCCCTACCCACTGAGCCACAGGCGCTGCCCAGAGAGCCTCTATTAAATCATATTTTACGGGATACTTCATGAAAACAAAAGCAGTCAATATTTAATGACAGTTATGTGGAATGCTTTTGTGTTTATGAGGGAGAGAAAAAAGTCTTTCTTTTTCCAAGACAACCGAGAATATGTATGACACCGAGTACTTGAACTGCAGTCAGGGCTGTGGAGGTCCACAGTCACTCTACAAACGTTATTCCGTGGACACAGGAATAATAGGTTCTTCCCCATCAATCACATGTTCCAGTTTGCATACATATGTGATCTCCCGGGATACACATGGCCGCCTGCAAGGTAGGTAACGCAAATGTTAGCTTTTCTGCTTTACAAATGCACAGAACACTTATTTGAAAATGGCATTCACACGACACGTTTCTGAGCCCCTTTCCCGCCTCGGAGGCCCCCCAGGAGGAAAGGCCGAGCAGAGACTGGAAAGCGCCTTCTCGGAGCGGGGTCGCGCTTGCTCTCCGCACTGCGTTCCCTTCCCTGAGTCAGCTGCTGAGTAAATTAAAATGTCTTCAGAATATTTCATTTGGTCTTGTCCCACCACCATCCCCAGCCACACGTCAGCAGTGTGAATGTCGTGGTGCCGATGTCGTGTACGTGCTGGAGGATTAAATCCGTGCAACTTGACAAGTGGTCCCGCACACGTATCCTGACTCGCTTTCTGTCATTTACTGAGGTCAAAGCTACAGTTTAGAAAAACCAACTCCATTGTTGAAAACTGTCTGTTTCTGTATTGGAGGAGCTGAGTGATGCCGGCCCTCGGAAGCTGTCTCTGGAACGAGGTCCCAGTTCTGTCCCTTAGGCTCAGAGAATGAGACCTGGGCCGCACTCTGCCCATCTCTGCGGTTTCGCTCGGTTTCATCAGGCCTGTGCCAGTGTTTCGTTTTTGCTTTGACTCATCTGAACTCATAGACCCAGATAATCAAAATGCTAAAGAGAATCAGCGAGCGGCTCGCAGGTCTGCTCCGTCTGTCAGAGCAGTAGGTCGGCTGTGCCCGTACAGGTTTTCGTGGGGGATTGATTGTTGTTGTTTGTTGTGGGGGGTTTTGGTTGTTGTTTGTTGTGGGGTTTTTTCCCAGTGTTGTTGTTGTTTGTTGTGGGGTTTTTTTCCCCAGTGTTGTTGTTGTTTGTTGTGGGGGGTTTTCCCAGTGTGTTCTTGCCAAACCTATCCAAGTAGAAAGCTTAAATCTAAGTTGAAATGGAAGTATGACTGTGATGGATACTCAGCCAAGATCAAAACTCCCTCGAAATGACACACACACACACCTGGAAAGGAATAAAAGAGCTTTTCAGAGGAACAAAAGCCAGTAATAGGGTAGACAGACATCATTTCCAAATTTAAATCCATCATTGTTCTCGGAGGTGTCTGCTAAACTTTGTCAGAATTAGTTCAAAAATAAAAGACTTCCATTTTTCGGAGATATGGTATAGATACTGTATAGAATAACTGTAATGAATTGGAGGAAGGGAGTGTTTGCTAGATAATGGCTTCATTCTCAGCCATATGAAGTAAAGATTTACCACACACCCCTCTAAGGATAAAAGGACTGTAAACAAATAATTAGGGGCAAATTTACTATGAAGGCAAATAAACCCGGGTGGAAACAATTCAGGGAAAACGTGTTCTCTCAAGGACTTCGTCCAGGCCACACCAGACGCCCGCTCCGGCTGTGAGCTGAGCGCTGGCAGGCACAGCACTCCAGCCGCACCAGAGGATTAAGATGCAAATTCAATTTCTGAGAGCACAGAGGTGACCTGGAGAGGCAAAGAAGAAAAGGCAAGGCGGGCACCACATCCCGTTCTGGGACACTTGGAGGGCAAAGGCCCGTGGGGCAGAAATAAAGATGGCGATGGAGTTTCATCCAGACGGCGGTGGACGTCTGTGCTTCGGGAAAGCAAACCCTTGTGCCAGAGTGACAGAAAGGCCAGGCTCTCTTTATTGCCAGGACCATAAGCTGCTGTTCCCTCTCTGAGAAAGGCAAGGCCATGCCTGGGGCCCTCCCCCTTGTTCCTGCACAGGTGACACATTTTTGGTGGGGTACAAGCAAGTGTAAGTCTCTGGCAGTCTGATCTCTAGCTTGAAAGAATTTCAAACCTGCAAACCAAAAAGTCCATACTCTAAGCATACCTGTGTGGGCGCTCAGGCCACACCATCCTCCTGGCAGGGAGAGAGTCCCCGTCTCCCTGGGCTCAGCAGGGATTCTCCCTGTGGGGAGGAAGCCGCCCTCCCAGCCACAGAGCAGAGCTGGAAGTTTGTTCATCTCCTTTTCACGCAGCTGCTTCCAGCTTAGAAGAGACAAGACCAGGAAAGGGCCCAGCGTGTGAGCCCTAAGCCCAGCGACTTCTGCTCCCCTGTTCTTCTGATTTTCCCAGCAGCCCGCTTATGGCGTCTTTGACTGTGTCCTAATGAGGACCCAGAAATGGATAATTAGGTGGTTCACCAGTGAGTTTCTGAGCTGAGGCTGGAGAGGTCTCTGTGGTGCCAGAGCCCTCGTTTCTCCTCCTCTCAATCAGAAGAGCTGATGTCGGGATGAGAGCGGGAAAGGAAAACATCTCCTTCTCCCAGGCGGGGCTAAGTCCAGCTGTCTGCTAAGAAGGATAAATCAGCCTAAAATAAAATGCCCGCTTCCTTTCTAACCCTTGACCCCTTTGCTGTCTGGCCTCCCTCTCTCCTCACTCCCTGCCCAGCCAAATCCCACCCGAGCACCCCCAGCTAACCCCACCACGTCCCGCGCGGCAGCCCACCTGTCTCCCCACCACCCCCTCAGCTGGGAGGCCCCCGTTCCTCAGAGAAGGCGAATTTAGCGAGGTAAGGTGATATCTGCAAGTCCTCCTGGACTAATTTATTCTGAAGTGGAATGATGAACTCCAAAGAACGCCTAACAGGGCAAAGGCAGCCTTTGAAAACCATGGAAATGCATGGGGGGCTCTTTCACCTCCGTGTTTAGCTCTGCTGACTTACCGGGGAAGGCTGTAATAGGATGACAATCTCCGGACGGTAAAGTTTTGTGTTTTCTTTAGACAAAGTCCCGTGTGGGTTACGTGGTGCTCCTTCCCTTCCTGGTCCCCTGAGCTCCGGGTCGCCTTGTGCGGAAAGAGGGACTGGCAGACTTCAAGGGATGTGTTCGAGGTCTGACTTTAAAGTGGCTTCCATCGCTTTTGTCCACATTCCATTGTGCAAAACTCAGTCACACTGCAGGGCTGGCTGGAAATGCCACCCACCAGTGTGCCACAGTGATCAGACTCAACATCGTTCCCACCAAACTGTGTCTTCTAACTTATTCTAATGACACAGAAGGGTAGTTGTGGAAGTAGAAGACAGAAGGGGGGGCTGATATTAAAACTGCTGCCAGGCTCACTGGTGCTGCAGGGAAGATGCTCCCGGACACTGCACCCCTCTTCCTAACAGGCCCCAGAGCAGTGGTTCTCAACCTTGCCAATGCTGTGACCCTTTAATGCAGATCCTCATGTTGTGGTGACCCCCAACCATAAAATTATTTTCATTGCTACTTCATAACTGTAATTTTGCTACTGTTATGAATCGTAATGTAAATATCTGATATGCAGGATGTATTTAGGCCACCCCTGTGAAAGGGACATTTGACCCCCAAGGGGGTCGCGACCCACAGGTTGAGAACCGTGCCCTAGAAGGACCTTCCACCTCTCCTAGCAGGAGGTCCTTAAAAGTAAACACAGAGTCCTTGCCACTCACTTTTATAATCTCTGCAGTATCACACACTTGACACCTAAAAAGGATCAAATAAATATTTGTTGAATGAGAAACAAAAAGAATACATCAAAGGGGAGGAGGGGTGGCAAAGCCAGGCATGGCCTGGGCCCCAGCCTCGGCCCTTACAGGGCCCATCACCGGAGCAGAGAAACTCAGAGCCCTGCTGGGTAGCCCCCGCCACTCTCTCCTGGGGTACAGATCTTGACATTACCCTTTCTTTTTTAAAGTTCCACTTGCATAGTATACTTTGATTCCTGGATCATTCCGCTTCCCTAGACTATTGCCCAGAAAGGTTTTCTCTAACCCAGCTCCTCCCCACCTGGAATAGAAAAGTTGCCTCTAGACTCTCTGTATAGGATAAAAGTTGTGTCAACAGAGAGGACCACACTCCCTCCCCCTCTGTCCCCACACAGCGATTCATTAAATCCTGTTTATCTGAGCTTGGTCTTCACCTGCGCTGCTCTGGCATCCTGGCAACCTGCTCAGAAGTGATGATAGAGGGGCATTAACAGCACAGACCCCAGAAAGGACAAAATGAGATCGCTGTAAGTGATCATTTCCTGGAAGATGGTCGAAATCCTTTTCCTTTCCCGATGCCTACCCACAAAGTGGGCTATGTATACTCATCTCGAATTTAGTTCCAAACGAGAACAAAGACTCACAGTGGAAGCGTCTCAGAGGTCAGCACGTGCAGGCCTCCAGTTTTACAGATGCGGGGTCTGGGTCTGGGGAGGTTAAGTGACTGGCCCGGGGTCTCGCAGCTGGCTTATGGCAGAGCATATCAAAAGATAGTTTAATACAGCCTTCGTCCTTGGTAATAATTCCCCGGGGCCAAGGTGAATGACCAAAGAGGAAACTTTGTCCTGGAACACTGAGGGAGCCGGAGCTCCTGATCCTGCCCCACTGGGATATCAACCCTCTGCAAACCCTGATAGGAAACCAGAGCCGCAGCGGGTGAAGGGGCAGTGGCAGGAAGTGGAAGACTTCTGTTTTTTTCTTTTACTTTTCATTCTAGCAGTTTTTGTGGTTCATAGTAAGAGGCAGGAGAAAAAAAAAAAACCTAGAGTGCTGTGTAGAAACCATTAACCTCTATTTTTTCTTAATGTCCCAGCTTTAGTGGCTCTTGCCATAGGCTACTAACAGCTCAGAAGCAGGAGTGGCTCTAAGAACAGGCAGAAACGGTCAGGATCACAATCTAGGCTGCCTCCCAGCAAAGGACTGAGCCCTGGGGCACATCTGAGATCAGCAGCAATTACAAAAGCAGAAACTTGTGGGTAGAAGAGGAGGCTTCCCTTTCTCTCCCAGACTCCAGAGTGACTTTAAACAATGAGAAGAAAAGTCACAGGGGAGGAATCAGCTTTAGGATTTTTTTTTTTTTTGAGACAGAATGTCACTATTTGCTCTGTGTAGAATGCAGTGGTGTCGCAGCTCACAGCAACCTCAAACTCTTGGGCTTAAGAGATTCTCTTGCCTCAGCCTTCCAAGTAGCTGGGACTGCAGTGCCCGCCACAACACCCAGCTATTTTTTGGTTGCAGTTGTCATAGTTGTTTAGCAGGCCCAGGCCAGGCTCAAACCCACCAGCCTCAGTGTGTGTGGTTGGCACCCTACTCACTGAGTATGGGCTTTACAATTTTTCTATTCGACTTCAGCTGCTAACTGTTGAAATGGGAAGTAAAATCAGTCACAGTTGAGATGAGGTGTTTTTATGCTACAATAAATGTCGTGTTTGCACACATGCGACTGATTTTCTTATTCATCCTTTCAAATACTATTTGTATCTGGACAAACTATCAGGTCCCACAGAGGAGGTAATCAGCAGGAAGGGGGTGGGTACCAGCCTCACTTCTGCACACCTGGCAGGCAGGGAGAGTCCTGCTTTCTCTTGGTCATCTCTCCAGGGGCCGTCCCTACTTGAACATGGCACTTTTGCAGAAGTGACAGCACGTCAGATACAGGCGCAACTTTTCTTCTGTACCCCGAATCCCTACAGTCGGGTTCCTTTGTGGAATTCTCCACGCAGTCCCTCCCCCACTGTGTGCAGAAGAGAGTTAGGCTTGGTTCTAAAATTCCCCAGTATGGAACATACTGGAAACTTAGAAAAACATTAGTTACAACAGATTCTTACCTATTCCAGGATCACCTCCTGAAATCAAATCCAACCTAAGAACCTTTGCTGAGAAAAATGGGACATGGCCCTCAACCTGGGTCAGTTTGTAAGGTGAAAATTTTACCAAAGTAGAGAAGATTAGGATGAAATTTTAGCTTCCCAGTGAGAGTGTGACTGCAAGGCTCGGGGGCCTTCTGCAGTCATGTTGGACACTCCTAAAGGTGCTCAGAAATCACCAGTGAGCCTGTTACACTGCAGATCCTGGGTCAGGAAGCCTTGGGCAGGACTCAAGATGCCACAGGCCCTGTTGCCACTGACCAGGACCACTTGGGGTAGCATAGGGGACTGCTCAGATTTTGGAATCACACGCATCTGGGCCCAAATCACAGCTCCCACCCTCACTCATCGGAAGCCTCTGAGCTTTCACTTCCCACACACAACCTGATCTCAGCTGCAAGAGAGAATAACCGTAACCACATCACTGAGATTTCTCTAAGAAAGCCTCATTCTCCCCAGTCCTCCCAGCGTCCTGGCCGGGGCGCTCTAGGTACCACTCACCATCATTGTTATCATCGCAGGTTTGACATGTAAAAATCTCCGCTCATCTCCCTGTCCTCTCTTCTCCTGCCCATGCCCTTTACTCTGTGACTCTCTGGGAGAGCCCTGCCTAGTCTCACAAGGGAGAGTGTGGCTCCCAGCCAGTCAGCCTGCCCCTAATTTGCAGTTAGTGGCCACAGTAGCAGATTAGAGCTCAGGGTCATTTTCTGAGCTCCCAGGCAGGGTCCATCTGTCCACAGAGCAATCCCTCATGCCCTCCCCATCACGTGGAGATGTTCTTCCTTCCCAGGGGCTTTCCCTGTCTCCTCAGCTAACACAGCCACCCACACCTCACCATGACCCTGTATTTTGTCACAGAACATGTCACTACCTGAAAATATCCATGTGATACATAACCTGATTCTGGCACCGACTGCTCAGAGTCAGCTCAGTCAGGGGCACCATCCCCAGGGAGACTGGCTCCAGACACCAGCTGTGAGTTTGCTGATGTTCCAGGCACTTGCATTTCTAACCAGATGACTATAAACCGGGGATTTCCCACAGTCACTTCAGGGTCAGTCATTCACTAGAATGACTCACCGGACTCAGGAAAGTGCTGTATTTGTAATTTGTATTTTAAGGTTATAAAACAAGACCAGCCAACTGAAGAGCTTCATAGGGCAGCCTGGGAGAGGCTCAAATCCAGAGCCTCTAGGTCCTCTCTACGAGAAGTGAGAATACATTGCCCCAGGCCCATCAGTATATATCACCAACCTAAAGCGCTCACCCAAGCTTCGGGCATTCAGAGTCCTTGCTGGGATCTCATGTGTAAGCATGAAGCTCATTGGCCACATGAGTAAACTCAATGTCTAGCACCACCTTTCCCCTCTCCCTGGAGATCAGGCTGATAGAAGGGGGCTCAAAGCCCCAATCTCTGGTCATGTGGCTGGTCTTCCTGACATGGGCCCACAGGAATCACTTAATTAGCATAAACTCAGGTATGATCCCAGGGACCCACCATGAACAAGATCATTCCTGTCACTTGGGTAAGTCCAAGAGTTTAGAAGCTGAGTCCCAGGAAACTGAGACAAAGACCATATAAATTATTTATTATACATTGGTCTCTTTTCTCTGTTTATTTGCATTATTATCAACAGTAGATGGGAACCTCAGGCAGAAGTCTGTATCCAGGGCCAAGGACAATGCCTGCCACATTGAAGCACTCAGATATGTATTCACTAAACAGATATGAATGGTTAAATAACCACAAAAGACTTAAATAAGCATTCCAGGCTAACAATGGAGGCAATGCCGCAAGGCACTTTGCAATAAATTGAAGAAAACACGTGCAGACAATAATTGTTATAGGGTCCGGGAGAGGAGCTATCACTGATTTTATATGCACAACTATTTTTAACCTCGACAAGGTTTTTGCACATTTATTCATCTTAACTAAATGAAAACGTTTATTCTTTTGTACCTTGAAAATCCCTCGAATCCGATGATTATCTTCAAATTAAGGATTAAAAAAAAAAACTCTTTTGCTAAGTTTTCATAGTTTCTTTGGCAATTCTAAATTAAGATGCATGGGAAGTATTAAGTTTGTGGAACTCATTGTTTAATGTAAATTAGATTAACCCCGCCTTGGCCCTCCAGAGATCCAGGTAGACTCTTCCATACTTTTGTTTATCTGTGTCTCAAGGTTATTACTGACAAAATTACAATTAGTCAGTACTTCAGATCTATTGTTAGGGTGCTAAGCTGTGAGCCATAAACCACCTCACTCTGGCATAATTAAAACTGTGTTCCAGTTCACCTATTTTACGATTCCTACTTGACTTTTCATAAAGCTTCTTTTCACAATCCTAACTGTGCAGCTCTGGGAAACTTGGGAACTTTGTTGAAGAAAACTTTTAAAATTAGCCTCTTCTTAAAGTTTGCTGACAGCTCTGGAATAGCAATCTTATTATCACCAGGATAAAAGAAAATTATACTAAATGCTATCATGAATGTTTATATAGGAGTTGTATTACTGTCTTTAAAATAAATCCAACTTAAAATTCACCGGGTGCATGTACATAGGGAATAGTGCATTTGAACAGATATCTACCCGTTGACAAACTGCTCTTTGGAATAGATGTTCAATCCCAAATTAAGAAGAGAAGAGGGCTCCTGTGTTCCTACGTAGCCAAGGGTCCAAGGGTCGATTGTTTTAAAGTAAACAAATGGGGACTGAGACAATACTACCTCCTAGCCCAATGCTTAATCGAGAATCTCTAAGTGTGAAAAGAAAAACTACACTCAGAAGGCTCGCTTGCCTTTTGATGAAGGAGAAGTTGTATGCCCATTAAGATTCTAGGCATGCCGTGTCTGGTTCAGGGTTTTCTAGACTTATGAAGTCTCAGACAATGAGGTGACTCAATAATCTTTTCTGTAATCCCTATGTCTAATGCATTAAGTATTCCTTAATTCAATGCTAGTAGATTACCCTAATCAATTTTGTTTTCTGATGTTTAGACCTTAAGAATTTAATTGCATTATACTGAATAGGTTATCAGTTAAGACTTGAACTTAAAATAAGTCCTATTATTTAACAGAAATGAAATGTGTATGTCTCAAATATTCTGCTCCAGTCTCCCACAGACATTCCTGAGAGAATAACTCAGAAGGAGTAACTGGCTGATGGGGTGGGGACTGTTGTAGCATAACCTGTTCCCCACCTCCATCCCCCTTCTCCATTGTTCTCTTTTGGTTGGGATAAAGACACTAAGCTCACTCTGACTGCCTCAGTCTTCTCCATACCAAAAAAAAAAAAAAAAAAAGAAAAGAAAAAAATAATACTTTTTTTTTAAATGATCTAACATCTTGGAATTAAATTCATTAAAACAAGAATATGACCCAAATATTAGTGCTGAGAAGATACTCTGACGTGACTTATGTCTTTACTTATGTTTCTTAATTTATTATTATGTGTTTCAAAAAGAGATAGTCCTCTTAATCCTTCAGATTTATGCATAGAAAAATTTATGTGTCACTGTATAAGCATAACAAACAGGTAGAAGCACCAAAATTAAGTCTGGGTGTCCCTCTGCCTGCAGAAGGGACCGTCTGCTTGGCTTATGCTGACGGTCCCACAGAGAAGGACCGTCTTGCTTGTGTCTTGAGCATCCATAGGAGATGAGACCGTAGTTCAGTGTGGCATCCATAAGAAGGCAAACTTTACAGCTCCTCTTTGGGATTGAGGGAAGAGAATTGGCCATTGATTCTCCCCTGGACCCTCAGTGCCCGAATCACATCTGAACATCTGAAACTGGTCATCCTTGGTGGGCAATATTGATTTCACACTATGTCTTACGATGCCATAAATTAGTAAGGGTTAACTATGGTCTGAAAATTCTAATTGGAAAAATTCGAGAAAGAACCAATTCCTAAGTTGTATATTGCGTGCTGTTCTAGGCAGCATGAGGAGGTTTCTCCCTGTCCCACTCCATCCTGCAGGGTGCCCGACGCGTCCCTTTGTAGGGTGTGTTCGTGATGTACAAACTACTCACCCAACAGTCGCCGGGTAGCTGGCTTGGTTCTGAGATTGATTAACTGTGGCAATGTCACAGTATGTATGCTCACGTCACCTTTATTTTCCTTAATAATGGCCTCAAAGCACAGGAGTAAGTGATGCCAGCAATTCTGATAATGTCAAAAAGAAGCTGTATGGTGTATCCTTTAAATGAAAGTTAAAAGTTCTCGACCTTAAAAAGAAAAAAAATGAGATTGCTAAGGTCTGTAGTAAGAATGAATCTTCCATCTGTGAAATCATAAACACAGGGAAAAAAATCCCTGCATGACCTATACGGGGGTTCGTAGATGTGGGACAGTGCTCCAACTGTCCTCACCAAAGTGATTCATTGTAACAAAAGGATACAAAGCAAAGTCAGCAGAGGCAAGAGGCAGATGGAATAAATTCCATTAGAAACCAGGCACACACTCTCAGGAGTCCTCCCTGAGGGAAGTTGCACAGAACAGGTTTAATTCCCCCAACGATGAGTCGTGACAACTCTGTGAAATGTGATCTATCCTGGGAGCTCAGTAGAGACTCAGCGCCCAGGCTGTTTATTGGTCAGGACAGCCCTCCCCTGGCACACACCCAAATCCTAGACTCCTGGATGAAAACAGTTGTTTAGCACGAACAGTGCAGTGTGGGGAGACATCTTGTCTGTCAGCTAACCCTCCTGGACTCTAGGTCCCCAGGCCAGCCGTGGGGGGAGGAAGCTGCCCTCTCCTCTCCTCCCCTCGCCAAATCCTCTCCACACTCAGGACCCTGCTCTCCCCGTCCTTATTCTATACCCCTAACTACAACCTCAGACCAGCTCGCTTCACACACCACTTCACACCCTGACTTTGCCCCACTGCTTTCCAAAGTCCTGAAGACAGAGAGGAGAAATTCTTCCCTTGAACTGACCCTGGTATCTTGTGGCCTAGAGTTCCTGCTGCATCAAGTTCTTGAACAGGACTAGCTACATAATTTAAAAAAAAAAAAAAAAAAAAACAGTGAAAAGGCAAGTGCAGAATCACTTGTTTGAAAAGTATGTGAATTTCAAAACAGGCAACAGAGTGAAAGTGAGTTCAGCCTTGAACCCTGGATGTCCTTGGGACCCAGCAGACTTTTGGGAATTGGATCTGTAAGTTTTATTTCTCTGGTAGGCTGAACCTCCAGAATGGAGCTCAAACTACATATGGAAAAACATTTACCACAGAGACTTTTTCTAAATACTAGCAAACCACATCAATAGTTGAATGCTTATTCAATTTAGTCACAAAAATTACCTGGGGTGCTTATCAATATACAGATTCCTGGCCCCACTCTACCCCTGGAGATTTTGATCCCAATTCTCCAGAATAGAACCCAATACCCTGTTTTTGAAAAGTTTTCTAGAAGATTTTTCTGACAGGAAGATTAGAGAAACTTTGCTTAAGAGCACATTTGGGGGCAGGCAGACCTAGGCCCAGATTCTGACGTTAGGAAAGTTTTTAACTGCACTAAGCTTCAATTTCCTCATCTGCAGAGTAGAGATAATTACGCTGAGTGCAAAAGGTTGCTATGGGGATAAAAGGAGACAGATGGATGCAGAGAGCTTAAAACTGTTAAGTTCTCAATAATGGTAGTTATAGATATTAGACAAAAAGAACAGAACTACTTTTAAAACCCTCAGTTTTGTAATAGTAGATGAATTAACTTAAATGCAAATTGCTGAAGACAACCAATTATTATTTCTGTCAAATTAAGTTCATTCATAAATAATGAATTATAATCTGAAGTGAACAAAAAGATCAATTACCAATGATAAACGTATTTTCAACACAGCTACGGCCTGAATGCTTGTGTCCCACTAAAATGTGTATGCTGAAACCCAATAATTAAACTGATAGCATTAGTAGCTGCGGCCTTTCAGAGGTGACTGGGTCTTGAGGCTAATCCTGGTCAGAGCTTTCCTGAAGGAGACTAGCACCCTTATCAAAGAGATCCCCAGAACTCATTTGTCCCTCCCGTCAGGAGGGTGCAGCTACAAGGTGCCATCTGTTTACCAGAAAGTAGCCCCCACCAGATGCAAAACCTGCCTTCACCTGGACTACCCAGACCCCAGCACGGTGGGGAATGAACTTCTGTTGTTTATCAGCCACCCAGTTTATGGTGTTTTTGCAGCAGGCCAAGTACACTAAGATCCCACCAGCTGTAGCCTAGGCATCGTGGCATGCTGCAGATACAGAAGCATGACCAAGGATTTTTGCAATCAAGAAATTTATAATCTAGTTCTGAATAAGATAGAGAAATAAAAAGATGCATCTCTTTAGAAGAACACATATAAAGGGGAAAGGGAAGTGGAGAGAGAATGAGGAAAGACGATTTTCTGTGGGGATTGGTAGGGGAATAGAAGGCTGGAGCTGAGGATGTTGGGCCACAATCAGCCCAAAGGGACAGGAGCCAAAGGTGCCTGTGCCGACAGCCATGCACAGCACATAGGAAGCACCTGGATGAACACTCGGACGAGAAAATGGGACCTAATGGAACCTGGGAAACCTACAGATGCTAAACTCAGCTGAATATATACCACAGACACGGGAGCTTGTGAACCAGAATAGAGAGAGCGAGTGCGTGACCTTTAATTAAGATACTAAACTCTTCACCTGTGCTTAGCTGCAAAGCTCTATGCTCATGTAGTTTGTCTTTCTCCAAGATGGATTTTAAAAAAATAAAAGGAACATTGTTAATAAAGAAAATGAGTAATTCAACAAAGCTCACAGTGGGTCTGCATCTCACAGTGGGTCTGCATCTAACAGTGGGATGGTATAAACACACTTTTAAACATTATCATTGGATTCCCATACTAGGAATCGTCAAGACTTTTAAAAACTACTCATTTCAGACAAGCCTTTCTTAATTGTGTGGAAAGTCTCAGAAAAAGTAGTTTACTATTTTTAAATCTGTAAAGTTATTAGTGACTGCTGGTTTTTCTATTTTGCTTTATTTATATACAGTGATTATTGTGGATTCCCCCCCAAAAAAGGACATGCTGAAGTGCTAACCCCACTGCCTGTGAATGTCACCTTACTGGAAATAGGGTCTTTACAGATACAATTAAGTCAAGATGCATTCATACTGGATCCAGATAGCCCCTGACCCTAAAGGGTTGGAGTCTTTATAGGAAGAGAAAGCAGCTCGGCACTTGTAGCTCAGCAGCTAGGGTGCCAGCCACACACACCAGGGCTGGTGGGCTTGAACGTAACAGGGGCCTGCCAAACAACAAGACAGTTACAACAAAAAAAATAGCCTGGTGTTATAGAGGGCACCTATTGTCCCAGCTACTTGGGAGGCTGAGGCAAGAGAAATCGCTTAAGCCCAAGAGTTTGGGGTTGCTGTGAGCTATGATGCAACAGCACTCTACTGAGGGTGACATAGTGAGACTCTGTCTCAGAAAGAAAGAAGAGAAACCAGAGATACAGACATTACACATACAAGGGAGAAGACCCTGTGAGGATGGAAGTGGGGACGGGAGGTGTCCTTACATCCCCAAGGAGCAGGAGGGGTTATTGGCAAGTACCAGAAGCCAGGATTCTCCCTCAGAACCTCCAGAAGATACCAAATCTGCCAACAACTGGATTTTGAATTTCAATCCCAGCACCATCGTAGAATAAATTTCTGTCGTTTTGACCCATCCAGTTTGTAGTACTTTGCTAAGGAAGCCCTGGGAATCTAAGACAGCCACCACCACCCAGAGTAAATGGAGGCACAATCCAGGTGGCCTTTGCGGCTCTGGAAGAAGTTGGCTGTGCTTGTTATGCTGGGAACTGTCGGAAGGATGAAGGAGAAGGTAGTCTAATGTGACATGGGTCGGGAGGACACCTGCCACTTCCTTCCTCTTCACAGGAGAACCAAGCTCCTCTCCTGCTGTCCCATGTCATGAGGAGCAGGGCTGCCCTGTGCCCTCCTTCCTGAGGAGGAAGCCTTTGCCGTGAGAGCCTGGAATGATGAGGATGACAACGACGATGTAATGATAATTGCAGGATAATGATAATCATTATTACATCGTCATTATCTGATAATCATTATCATTAACAGACAGAGTCTCACCCTTGCTCAGACTGGTCTCAAACTCCTGGCCTCAAGTGATCTTCCTGTCTCAGCTTCCCAAAGTGTTGGCTAGAGTAGGGAGACCAGCGGGACAATCCCGCTTTTCAACAATTTGTCCCGTGTCCTGCAGCGTTTTAAAAAAGTCCCAATTTTTGGAAACAATGCATGAATAGGCGGGAGAACAAGAAGGGAATATATGGTTTTCGGCTGCCATGTCGTGGTTTCGCCAGAATATGAGTTTTATATTATTTTTGTCAATTTTATAATATTAAACTGTAATAATAACAAATAATTGCTGAGAAGTGATTATCGAGAACTGCTTATCAAAGTTTGCATTGTTGTCAGGCCCTGCCCTGCCCCGCCCCCCTGCCCCACCCCACTGTCAATGTTGTCTGGCTTTACCCCTGTTAAAATCTGGTCACCCTAGGCTAGAGTGACCAGCATGAGCCATGGTGCCTGGCCTAAAATTCGATTTCTAGTATCTTGTGATCAATGTGCTTTAACATGTAAGAGAATTTAGTGGCTAATGTTGCAAATGCAATCATTAAAGACTGACATGACGCAGGATGAAGACTCCTCTTGCTCAAGGCACTTTCTACATGGACGCATGAGCTTTATGTGTATTAGGACTGTAGAAAACCAAACATTAATGTGCAGCTGAATTAATGAGCAATTTTTTCTCTTTTGATAAGCAATGTATCTACTAAGCCACCTATCTAGGTACTGGTTATGAAAAATATTTTTAAAGTAAATTTATCAGGACATATACAAAGTTGCAAAAATATTCATGTAAGACTCTCTGATCAATTGTTTTCAGATTGATATATTTTAACATTTCAGCTACCAAGTGTGGCTCACCCACTAGCTTGCATTCAGAAATAAACTTAATTATTCATCAATTCACACTCACTTTGTACTTTATAGTTTTCAAAATAGATCACATTTCTATGTCTGTATATTTTTTATTAAACATGAGTCATTTATGTCCATAAAGTTTATTCCTGAAAATTTTTATTTTGCTACTAAAAAAGACCATTAAGTTCACAAATTCTCTCTCTGCGGCTTGCTGCTATCCATCTTCCTTCTCTGTAATTAGCCACATGTCTAGTTAATTATTATGAGAAAAGCAGAGCATCTCCAAATTTCTGCAAGGTATTTATAATTTGATGATTTAACTATGTTTTTCCTTCAGTCCCCACATCTACCCCTAGCCACGTGTCTTTTCAGGGGGGTGAGATAATAAACATCCTTCCTCAAAATGACAGCAAAATGTTCATTGTGAAGTTCATAAACCTTTGATAGACCTCATATGTATTTAGAGCAAGCATTTCAATGGCTCTTTACCTTTTCGTGAGTTAAGAATTTTCCTATCTATGATCCCCATTGTTAGAAAAATGCATACTGTTGCATAAACACAAAATTTTGCATATAATTTTAAAGAGATTTGAAACACTCTGAAGGTCCTATGTAGTCCCCAGGCTAAGAATGCCAGCTTTGGGAACTTATTATAAATTTGTTATGATAGTTAAGCATTCTTTTAACAAAGTATGTTAGCTAGTAAAATTCATATAAATGACACTTAATTTTGCCCCAAATCTCAATTTTTTGAAGGAGAAAAAGACTATTAAAAAAAATACAGTATTACAGATGAGAATCTTTAAATTCTTGAGCAAAGCTAACCACCGTGGTCTCCTTTTGTGAGTAGCTTAAGTTCATTCGCTGGTGTATAAGGGCTCTGGGGCCAGCCACGGGTCTTATTCTCTCTGCCTACCACTGAGCCTACACGGAGAGAATGCCAGTGTTTCCAATAGTCTTGTTATTTAACTTTAAAATTAGGAATGGTTACTACATGTGTATATAAAAATGTAAGTTCACACTACCAAAAAAGCCATTTAAACAGATGTGTGACCTGACACAAGAGGAAGGAGGTGTTTGGATTGACACAGGGCAGGCCTTCCTGGCCTGCAGAGAAGGCAGTAGGGAGACCTTTGTGCTGACCGTGCCCTTTCTTCCATATGGGAGAAGTAGGCAAGGGAGACGCAGGGCTCAGGGGCTCCAGGGAGCTGCTGTACTCTCGGAGTTTCAGCCTCAGGGTCTTTCCCACACAATGGGCCCTAGACCAGAGTTCAGTCTACAATAGGGTGACCAGACGTCCCAGTTTTGGTGGGACAGTCCTGCTTTTGAACAATTTGTCCTGCGTCCTGCTGCGTTTTAAAAAAGTCCCGATTTTTGGAAAGAATGCACGAATGGGTGGGAGAACAGGAAGGGAATATACGGTTTTCAGCTGCCATGGGGCTATTTTGCCAGGATATGAGTTTTACATTATTTTTGTTAATTTTATAATGTTAAACTGTAATAATAACAAATAATTGTTGAGAAGTTGAGAAGTGATTATCGAGAACTGCTTATCAAAGTTTGCATTGTTGTCAGGCCCCACCCTGCCTTACCCACCCCCATCAATGTTGTCCAGCTTTACCAATGTTAAAATCTGGTCACCCTAGTCTACAACGCCCAGTCCTGCCTGAAGGGATGACACCAGAATGACTCAGGAGTCACTTATAAGGGGCAAAGTTGTGTTTCCAAGGTGCTTCTACAAGCCCCTAATGCTTCCTATCTGTTTGCTAAAGCCTGAAATCGCTCTAACATGAAAAAGTATTTTTACTCTAACATTAGTGGAAAATACTTTACTAACTATTGACTAAAATTCATTCACCCTAAATTTAGTCACCGAGAGCTATAGGGAGCACACCTACTCTCTGATTCCATTAATAAGAAGCTTTGGCGGGGCGTGGGAGCCCACACCCGGAATCCCAGCACTGGAGGAGCCTGAGGTGAAAGGATTGCTTGAAGCTAAGAATTTGAAAAGTCAGGACGACAGAGCGAGACCTGTCTAAAAAAATAAAAATTACATAAGAGAACTGCAAAGGAGTCAAAATTGGAGGAGTTACCATTGAGTAGTAGAGAAAGCATCAAAAAATGAGATTGAGGAAAAAGACAAATTCTAAAGACCTTTCATTTTCTCTTAATATTATTTCTGTGGTCAATTACATGAGATAAGTATAATATATGTAGAATCCTGGTGTTAAAAAAAAATTGTTTTATATGGCTAGGCCCTTCACTTCACAAAACCTCATTTATTAGGTTTGTCTATAATGATTTCTCCCCTTCTTTGATCAGTTTCCTTATAAAAAGATTTTATACTTAGAAGTTTCACTAATTAAAACGAATAGATAATTAACATCTTGGCAGGAAAAACAACGTATTTATCTCTGTATCCCCAATGCCTGGCTCAGTGCCTAGCATAAATATCGTGCTCCATCAAGATTATTATATGCATATTGCTTGAATGAAATAGCAAAAATGTGTATTGCAAATTTAAATGACTTATTAACTGCCTTAAAAAAACTAATAAGAGGTAACATCAAATTTTAAAATCATTGTAAGAATAAATCACAAAGAGGCAGATTAAATGATGTCCTACAGCTTATAAACAAATTTTTCTTTGTTTATAAAAGATCTCACCCCGGCTAGTGGCTCACGCCTGTAATCTCAGCACTCTGGGAGACCAAGGCAAGAGGATCACTTGAGTTCTGGAGTTCAAGACCAGCATGAGCAAGAATGAGATGTCCTCTCTCCTAAAATTAGAAAAAACTAGCCAGGCATGGTGATGCATGTCTGTAGTCTCAGCTGTTCAAGTCACTTGAGCCCAGGAGTTTGAGGTTGCTGTGAACTATGATGATACCACTGTACTTCAGCCAGGGTGACGGGGGAGACGAGACCTCTCTGCACTTGTTTTGTGTACTTCTCATTTAATATAATCATGTTTTAAACCATGATAAAACAAATATACCAATATCCCAAATTCTTCAAGCATTATGCAAATTTAGAGCATAATTTCTAGTCCATAATTAAGCTTTATATTTTTAAAAGGTATTTCTCAGTCAACTATTTTACATAAATTATATAGTTGTCAATTTGAATTATTGCCACATACATTTTTCTTGGACATACAATATAATTAAAATAACCTTTTAAGTCTAAAGAATATTAATAAGAAAATCTTGATTATGTGAATCCAGCTAATAATATCCCATGTTCATTTTGTCAGGTATTATGTAAAATTTTCAGTGAGTGTGAATATCTTTTATGAAATATACGAAACCTTGTTCATTTGCCCGTACATGCAGACCCCTTAGTTTTCTGCACCAATTATGTTTTTTTCTTATTCTTTCTTGTGGAACCTTTTCTACCAAGCTCTCATAAGACAACAAATGACCCAGTGGAGTACCTATTAAAAACATTATAAACAAATACAGCTTCTCTGCTAGCTCCTGTTCTTAATATTTAATTAAAATACTTCATCTCTCATTACAGAGATGTTTTATGTTCTAACCTCCTAGCCTCATTATTGGTTATAGTTTGGTTAGATTTTCAAGTAGAACTCAAGTTTTTCACAGTGTTTGAGACAAGAAGGCAGAGTCCCACATGGAGTACCTGTCAGCCTATTCCAGGAAAGAATCTTTAATTGGACATCTCTCACCTCTTCATTAGCTAATCCTGATAGCTTGGAAAGAAACTGTATGTGGGCTGAAAAGTAAACCAAGGTGTTGAATTCTTTCTCATTCTGAGAAAAAATGATCTTAAAATGGGCTGAGTTCTGCCGTTTTTATGTACTATCCTCATGTTAACATTTACAGATTTTCCAGGTAACATTTTGGAATGATATAACAAAGTACCATAGACTGGGTGGCTTATTGGCAAAAGAAATTCATAGTTTATAGAGCTGGAGGCCGAAAGTCCAAGACCAGGCTGGGAAGCGCGGCCAGGTTCTGGTGAGGGCACTGCTCTGGGATGTGGACTGCTGACTTTGTATCTTTATGTGGTGGAAAGAATGAAAAGCTTTCTGGGGCCCCTTTTTCCGAGGGCACTAATCCCACTTGAGGGCTTCATCCTCATGACCTAATCACCTCCCAAAGGCACCCCCTCCGTATACCATCACATTGGGGATTAGGGTTTCAACATTCAAATTTGGGGGAGACACATTCAGCTTGTAACAGTGGAAAATAAGGGCTACTGGGCAGACTTCTCGAGGTCTCATAAAGTGCAAACAATCACTGTTTTCTCCTCCCAGTGAGTGTGGCCTGGTCATGAACCCTGTATTAGTCAAGGGAGGGGAGATGCTGAAAGTCACCTGAATAGCTAACCGGCACCGAAAAGGAACGTACAGATGTCATAAACTGGAAAATTGGGGCTAAAGGTGAAACGGCATCGTACCAATGTCTTCCCTCCAAAAGCTGAATCTTATTTGAGGAATATATGATCCATGGAGGACTTTATCTTGAATATCTGAAAGAGCCAATGAGCTGCCCAGGGGCCTCGTTTTCCACTGGGCATGGCGTTTTGCCGCATCAGTGCTCCAGCTCAATTTGGAAGTATTATTGGTTAGTTATTGAAGAGACCTTTGTTTTGATTCAATTTCCAATGTTTTCTCAAATGGCTTAACTTGAGCCACTGCCCTTAGGTATAATCCTGTAGGGCTTCTTTTCCTGGGAGTCAGAGTCCCCAGGGAAACCACTGCTGTCAAGAGAGTCTCAAAAGAGCCTGTGATCCTTCCAGACAGCCTGTGTCACTTCATAAAATCCCACATATATTTGTAATTTGGGGAAGAAAATGAACACAGTATAAAACACAAACGAGTGAACCCATTACTAACAAATCTATACAGATCCATTGCACCTAAATGATGCTTTCTGAACACAAAGGCTAATGAAAACACAGAATTGGGCCCAGGTACAGAGAAAACAGTGTTATCAACTTCTGAAAGCAGGAATATTGATGTAGCCAGGCAGAACACATGAAAGAAAAGGGGAAAAAGAGAAACCTATGCTATATAACCGATACTTTATGCCAATAAACTTAATGGTGACTTTTGTATTCCAGAGGAAAAAAGGACCGAGTTAGGCTTACAGACTAGATAGTACGAGGCTAATGACAAGGAATGTTTATTTTTTTATCTTCGGTTTGTTTGTTTTAACATGTTGGCAGAGGAAAAAGAGAAAGAATTGATGTGAGAAATCTTTAAATCACACTCTGTTCCTTCACAAAAGTGGGTAATTCAAATAATTTCAGTCAATTTTTTAGTAAGACATCCACAGTAATTTGTCCATTCAAGTTGAGGCTAAGCTTCGTTGAGCACCAGATTCTCCGCCTTATAGGAATATATGGAAAATTCTAGCAAATATTTCTTAAGCTGTTACATCTTTGGCTCACACGTTCATAAAGACTTATCTGTTACCTCTGATTTGCCTTAAATAAGAAAAAAAGGTCACTTCTGGGAGCAAATTTTACAGAAAAATGGAGAAAGCTCGGAGTCAGACAATCTAGGTGTTTTGGCAGCGCTGATGGTGCCAACGGCGTGTGGTACCTCTGCTGTCCACGTTTCTCTATTTAATCTCTTTTCCTTATGAGTTTATCGATAGAAAACTAGACCTTGTCTTTTATCAAGTGGGCACTTAACATTTCAAAAAACATCTAAGCGCTATAAAAAAAAACAGCAAATTCGGAAAACGTAGGACTTCTTCATTGGACTTGGGGGATTACTTCAATTGCCTCATAGTATACCAGAGTAGGAATGTTACATTCAAAATTCAAGCAAATAAATTGTGGTGCTTATGTGGGAAATATGATCTTCTCTGCTGTGAGCCGTCACTTACACTGGCAATATAGAAACAATCCACCTCATTATGAGCCAGACTGCCTCGAAAGCCCCAAAACTACAGGCTTATGGATCCTTCATGTGGAAAATAATAATGAAATGTGAAAATGAAACATTTTACTGAATTTCTAGGAGCATAGAATTGAGACTGGCTTTGGGAACACAGAAAGTTCCTTTATTCCTCCATGAGAACTTCCAGACCTGAGTTTGTGCTCTGTGGTTGATAATTGGTGATAAGGTTGTGGCAACAGTGATTGTGCTCGGCTGGGTGCAGTGGCTCACACCTGCCACCCTAGCACTTTGGGAGGCCAAGGAGGGTGCATCACCTGAGCTTAGGAGACCAGCCTGAGCATGAGCAAGACCCCATCTCTACGTATAGAAAAATTAGCCAGGTATCGTGGTGGGCGCCTGTAGTCCCAGCTACATGGGAGGCTGAGGCAAGAGGATCACTTAAACTCAAGAATTAAAGGTATGATGACACCATGGCATTCAACCCAGGGCAACAGAGTGAGACTCAGCCTCAAAACAAGTAGTGGTTAGTATGTTGCTCTAGGTATGTTCTTTCAGGATCAGTTCTAGCTTCCTTTCTATCATCATTGAAAACTCCAAGGAAAGTCTGTAACAGTGATTTTCACCCCTGAGTTTATTGGTATTTCACACGCATTAAATACGTGGTACAATAAAATGTCTGAGTCCCATACCAGGATCTCGAGTTGCCCCACAGCCACTAGTCCAAAAGTATCAAGCAGTATCAAGCCTCCCACCCAAAGCCTTCCACCCCCGAATCCTCAGAACCTGTGCCTAGGTGCCTTTACATGGCAGGAGGGATTTGGAGCATGTGACTAAATTCAGGGTCTACAAATGGGAAGATGATCCTGCCGTAGCTGGGCGGAGACAGTCGGTTCTCACGGATCCGTAAAAGTAGAAGGAGGAGGCAGAGGATGGGCTCAGAGGATGAGATACAAGAATTCAGCTCACTCATGCTGGCTTTGAAGATAAAACAAGGGGTATGAGCCACACAGTGCAAGTTGTCTCTAGAAGTTGAAAATACAAGGAAGGGGGTTCTCCCCTGAAGCCTCCAGGGGAAAGCAGCCCCAGGACACCTGAATTTTGGCCCTGTGAGACCCACATCAGACTTCTGACTGATAGAACACTAAGTTTCCAGGGTGGCGGGCCTCTGAGTTTGTGGCACTTTGTTGCGGCAGTCACTGGAAAGGGATCTCAAGTCCAAAAGTTTATTTTGTCAGATCCATAAGAAAAGAACCATGCTGGGCTCGATGCCAGAGCTCATTGGTGAGGGCGCCAGCCACAGACACTGGAGCTGGAGGGTTCAAACTCAGCCCGGGCCTGCCAAACAACAATGACAACTACAACCAAAAAATAGCCAGGCGTTGTGGCAGGCGCCTGTAGTCCCAGCTACTCTGGAGGCTGAGGCAAGAGAATCGCTTGAGCCCAAGAGCTGGAGGTTGCTGTGAGCTGTGATGCTACGGCACTCTACCCAGGGCGAGATAGTGAGACTCTGTCTCAAAAAAAAGGAATCATGATAAAGTGTCTCTTAAAATAACAGGAATTTGCCACTATTAGTGCAGGAATTCAGATGTTTTAAGGCTAGAAAGGCATGTTTTCTTCCTGGTGTCTGAGATGCCTTAATAATCTTCTTGTAGCCCAATGGCAGGGCACTAAAATCTTTCTACTGCCCTCACAGGGCATTCCTTCGCGGCAAATTTCTTAAAGACCATAAAGTCTGATATGCTTTGAGAGTACTTCGGAGGTCAACCAGAGAGTGAGTTCTCGAAATCATATAACAGCCTGTAAATTGGATATGAGGGGTTAGGTGAGCATGTCCAGTTTTATTTCCTCACTATTAGCAACTTGTAATCAAAGAAACAGTGGGCTTTCTGGGAGCTCCTATGTCCCCTGAAGGATTTGGCACTGTATTTCTGAGATTGACAACCTCAGTCAAGGGGCTAGTTCCGTTTTCCAGGGTTCCCGTTATTGCTTACATTTTCTAGAAAAGCAGTATTTCTTTTTGACAGTTTTTATTTTCTTTACGATAAAAGATTTCAGACTTACAAACAGGAATAAAGTGATAAAATAATTTTTAAATGGCCATCGCCACCAGATAAAACATTAAAAACATAGCAAATATTGTAGAAACCTTCTCTGGACCTGCCCTTAATCATATTTTCTCTTCCACATATTTCAAAGGGAATATAGTAGTGAAATTGTCATTTACCATTCACTTACATGTTTTTACTATCACATGTATGTGGGTCTATATATATGTGTGTGTGTATACAGGCAATATACATAGACGGTCTGCTATACACAATACTAGAACATGAAAATGCATAGGCAAGGCTCGGCGCCCATAGCTCACTGGTTAGGGCGCCAGCCACATACACCAGGGCTGGCAGGTTCAAACCTGGCCAGGGCCTGCTAAACAACAGGAACAAAAAAATAGCAGGCATTGTGCAGGCACCTGTAGTCCTAGCTACTTGGGATTCTGAGGCAAGAGAATCACTTAAGCCCAAGAGTTGGACGTTGCTGTAAGCTGTGGTGCCATGGCACTCTACCAAAGGTGACATAATAAAACTGTCTCAAAAAAAAAAAATGCATAGGCAAGCTGAAACTATTCAAAACAATATTAATAATGCCAAAAGATTGCAGCTGTTTTATGTTCTTTAAAATCTTTTGTCAAAATATTAAAAACTCTTACTGTCAGTAATGATGTATAAGAAAAGAAAAAGGATTAGTACAACTAAAATTTAATTAGCACACATTTAACTGAATTTTAGAACACTAGAAACTTTGAGATTAAAATGTTAAAAAACCCTTCAGGAGTAATTCAAACTGGTTTCCTTTCTCTTCTCATTGTGTAACTGACACGATTGGTCAGGATCTTTCCTACTCTCCGGCACCTTTCTGCTCCTGGATCAGCTTCCACCATGTCATCCGAGGGACTTTGAACGTTACGAATCATCTTCACGTCCTGTGTTGTGAAGTGTCATGCTGATGTCACTTCCTCTGGAACGTCTTCATCCTTTTCTGTCACAACCTCTCTTGCTCAGTTTGCCTCAGTGAATTCCTCTGGCTGCAGGTCTGGAGTCACACACAGTGGCCGGGTCAACTGTCTCTTCTGTTACTGCACCTATGTTCAACCCAAATTTCACTTTCAACATCAGCACACTTTGCTTATTGATGAAATTTTGCCTTACCTGATTCCTTTTTTCTTGTGTCCATTTTTGGACCCTGGAGCTGGGAAGCAAGGGAGACAACATGTTTTGTTGTCTATGCGTGAAAAGGATAACACAGGCTATGGTGACCAGTCATCGAGAGACTTTGAAAGAAAGGATGTGATTGGTCTCTGCTCTGTTTTTTATGTACAGATACCACTTAACATATCCTGATAAATCAATAGCAAGCTGAAAGTATAATAAGTAAAAAATTAGCATAATACACCTAGCCTATGAAACATCGTAGCTCAGCCCAGCCTACCGTAAAAGTGCTCAGCATACTAACATTAGCCTACTCTGGGCAAAATCATGGAACACAAAGCCTATTTTATAATAAAGTTTTGGATATTCCTTGTAATTTATTGAAAAACAGAATGGTTGTACAGGTGTTAGGAGTTTCTCCTGAATGTACATGCCTTTCATAGTACCATAAAGCCAAGAAGTTCTATCAGTCAAAGAGTAACCGTCATCAGTCAGGGAGCATCTGTAGTGTTTTTGAACAGCAAGGTTAGTAATCAAACTTGGACATTGTGTAACTGCACAGTGAAATTTGTATATTAAAATTACACTCTACAGATCATGGTAACTAAATTTGACTCATACTGGTAGACAAATGTATATAACTGATGTAAGTAAAATTTGTGCATCTCAGAATTGTGCAAAGGAAGGACCACCTCTGTGTGTGTGCTGTGTTTTTTAACTTTAAATAAATCCCATCAAATAATACAAATTCTTTCCAAGCTCACTTTTTCCATTCAAAAATACGTTCTGAGAGTTATTCACATTGATGTATGCAGCTATAGTTCATTACTTTTTTCTCTTTTATTGCATTCAGTTCACATGACTATACTTCAAGTTATTTATATATTCTTTTATGAAAATTTGTATTGTTTTCTGGCTTTTGTTTTTGCAAATATTACTCCCCTGAGAATTTGTTTGCTGCTCTCATATAGTTACGTACAAGAGTTTCTCTAAGATAACTATATCCTGGCAAGTAATTATGGGGTTTTAAACCTTATTAGATATTTCCAAATTGTTCTACAAATTTACACTGTCGAATTTCTAAGGGTTATTTTGGTTCCACTTACTTATAACTTACTACCGACAAATTCAATTTTACCACTATCACCACATAAACTGATGAGGACAAACTAATTTAATTTGGATTTTCTTGATTAATGGTGAGGTTGAGCATATTTTCATATTCATTTAAATAGGAAGCATCTGCATATATCTTTTTTTTTTTTTTTGAGACAGAGCCTCAAGCTATCCCCCTGGGTAGAGTGCTATGGCATCACAGCTCATAGCAACCTCCAACTCCTGGGCTCAAGCGAGTCTCCTGCCTCTGCCTCCCAAGTAGCTGGGACCACAGGC
>CAUYQV010015985.1:0-32485 GCA_963574575.1 Galagoides demidoff | reverse complement strand
AAATCCCCAGCCCGGGCCTGCCAAATAACAATGATGGCTGCAACCAAAAAATGGCCGGGCGTTGTGGCGGGTGCCTGTGGTCCCAGCTACTTGGGAGGCGGAGGCAGGAGACTCGCTTGAGCCCAGGAGTTGGAGGTTGCTGTAAGCTGTGATGCTATGGCACTCTACCCAGGGGGATAGCTTGAGGCTCCGTCTCAAAAACAAAAACAAAAACAAAAAAACAGTCCTTGCTGTAACTCGCCAGACCTTGGCCATGTCTAAATGCTGCACATTTAGTGAGAGCACATGTAGTTAGAATAAGATGGAGTTAAGTCAGGGTGAGGCTGACATGCACAGCTGGTCTGGTCAGTCTAGCTCCTACGTGACCTTCACTTCCTGTTGCCCATTCTTTCTGTTTTATAAATTTAGGTCCCACCCCAAACATGCCCATCTCGAATAGTTTAGAAAGATTGATGAAAGCAATTGACTTTTGAATCTAAAATGTTATAATAGGTCCCTGAATTATGTTGATTATTCTTTAAAATAAGCGTTAATGTGGTCTTTGCTTTGGACTTTTGTGTATAAAACTGTGTGATTTTGGAAATGGAAGAGCAGAACAGTCCTGGAGAGGCGAGAATCACTGGCCTTCTGACAAAGTTTTGTGGGCCTGTCCCCATCTCTGCATATTGGATGACAGTGACAGGCAGTCAGACACCCTCTCTGGTAACACTCAAATGGTGCCACCAGCTCAGTTATTTTATTGGCCATCTGAATGACTGAACTGATCACATATCTATTCTGATCAATTACATAGCAACTGGCTATTAATATGGCAGACAGCCCAAATCAAACGCAAAATGGTCATGTGGGGGTTATGCGTGGACTTCTTATTGAAAGAAGATACTGAGCATCTGTATTCTGTGTCTAGGGAAGACTGAACAAAAGTCAATAGTTTTTAAGTTAAAAGATGTGAAATACTAATCAGGTATAAGAAAGAGTAGAGGCAGTGTTCTCAAAGTGCTGTGCTCATATCACTGATACAGGGTTCTCTCCCTCTGGGAGAGACAGGGACTTCCATTTTCTAGGCCAGGTTGAGATCAGCACAGACCCCCATCTCTAGGCACAAACTGGCCACCTTTCCAGGCCTCATTCAAGCAAGGTCATTAAAAAAGCAGCCTGAAGGGTTCTATGGAGGTTCTATAGAGGTGGTTCCTCTTGGAGTGGGGAGCACTCACCCTAATGCCTGAGGCAAAAACTGCCAGGACCCTATTCCTGTGCTAATTTTAGGATCATTTTCTGTCTCCAGACCTTTGGCCAACTGTGACATCCTTCCCCTCAACCCCTTGCCCACAAGATAGGATTTAAACCCTCAGACCAGTGTTTTTCAAACTTTTTTTTATCTCACTTGAACCTGTGGTTAAACTTCCAGCACACTTAAATTATGTTCATTAAAAAAGAGTAAAAAACCCCCAATATCCTTACTGTGATTTGAACGTCTTTGGAAAATTGTTTAATTAGTGATCTTTAAAAATTTCTGTGGCACACTGGTTGAAAATCATTGCCCTAGTCTAAAAACATGGAGGGCTTCCCACCTGGGTTCCCCCACCTCCGCTGCCAGAGGTTCTGTTCCCCTTTTTTGTTGATCAATCTTTCTATAACATCTATCAATAAATTCTATCCTGTTACTGATCCCTGCGGTCCACGGTTTCAATTTTTGAACCCCAAGGCCCAAAGAACCTGACACGGAGAAATTCTGGCAACCCCACCTTCATTACAATCATCAGGGTAGCTTATTAAACAGGACAATACCTGATCCTTATCCTAGGCTCCCTGTATCACAGTCTCTAAGAGGGGGTGGCAGAAATCTGTATGTTCAGTAGGCACCATCATTATCTCTGTTGTATACTCAAATTCAAGAAACACTGATGCAGAATCTGTCCTCTTGCAGAGCTTTAAGAAACACATTCAAGGGTATGACTGCTTATTCTTTTTGAGGGTTCTCTAATAAAATAGAACACAGGGTGCCTAGATACCTAAAGCATGAGTTTGGTGGGAGCAAGCAATGGGTTGGGAGTTTCTCACCTTTGTATCTGCAGCATCTCAGCACAGTGCCTGGCACATGGTGAGTATTGGGTAAACATCTATAAAATGGACCAGTGGAAGACTTGACATAGATAACTGACTTCATATGTCTGTGTATGCCAGAGCTAGAAAACAACAGGAATTCAATGAAGAAAAAAAAAAAAACAAAGAAAACTACTTGCTCAAGCTGTTTCTGTCTGAAGGAGGGAGATGCTACAAAGTAATATATTTGGGGTCCCCCCCCATTTGGCTCTTGTTGCTAAGAGGAGAAAAAGGCATCTAACAAGGGTAAGTGATCTTGAGAAAGATAAAGAATACTCAGAGATATCCCAGGAAATGAAATTCCACTGTGAACAAGGTCCTTACTCTTAGGCTATTTTTTTTTAATCAGGTCTACACTTCTTTGTTGGCAGTGCCCGTTTTTGTGTGCTATTACTACTCAAGTTGTTAATCAAATTAGATCTCCTCTTTTTAAGTAAAAAGGAAGGCGCTTAGCATCCTGCTACATGCCCTAAAGGGCATTCCTGAATAGGTATCACTAAGTAGGAATGACAAAGGTGGCTTGAGACAAAAGGGTGCTTATGGATTCCTAATTGTCCCTCCCTCATTTTCACACCTGACTAGATTGAACAGCGCTAAGTAGGAGAAAAATGATATATGTGTAATAAAGGTAGACTTTCTGGGGAAAGTTTAGTTGTGAGGTAACTGGAGCTGAAGCAGCGGGGAATTGAGAATTGACTAGATATAACACAAAGAGGAAAGGGGGCAGGGAAGTGGTAATATTTCTGACCCTCCTGCCAGTAATATCAGGCAGCAAATGATGGAGGAAAGGTTGGCAGGCTACCCTCTGCCTTGTAGGTTGCCTCGTTGTAACTCTAATACCTTTGACATATCCTATCTCTCAAATCAATGAATGACTGCATTAGGCCCTTCTGGTGCAGCTTGGACTCGGTCCAAGAACCTAGGGGTTTCCATCCTGCTGCCCTCTGATTTTTACTTTGAATTCCTTGGAGACTTGAATTAAGCTTTCTTTCCGGTTATGATGATGATGTTTCTTTTTTGTTTTTTCCCAGCAAGGAAACTAGTTCACCAGTTAGTGTTTCCCTTGAGTTCTTTTATCGTCTGTAAGAAATACTGAGCTTCCTGGACCAAAAGACCTCTTTTTTTTTTTTTTTCTTTAACTTTGCTGGAAGAGACAAGAGGCTGCTGCAATAAAATGAAAGAGAGGCTTAAATATTAAGAGAAAAGAATATGTGGGTACCATTCACAGTCATAATGGTCCTTAAGAACTTCCCCTCCATCTTCACACTATCATAGCAAAGTGAAGTCTCTAATTAAAAACTCAGATCCTAAGGGTTATGAAATCTCAGTCTGTTTAAGTCGGTAAGGCTCAAATTCCTTTCTTCTGTGGAATTGCTCCTACTCTGAGGATGTCTGTGATTTTCCCATTCCACTCATCATTTTCCTACTTATTTAGAGAGATGTGGTCAGGCTTTTATGCTGCTTGGGCTAGGATAAAGCTTTCTGGAATATACTGAGCTATCCATTCTATCCTTACTGATTTATTATACTCAAATTATTATGTGTATGTGCCTTCTAGACTTTCTATCTTGTCCGGTGATCTGTCTATTCAAACATCAAGACCAACTTGCTTTATTTACTTAAGCTTTCTAACTCATTTTGACACATGGTAGGGCATGTCCTTACTCATAACTCAGTAGAGTTTTATATTTTTCTGCACATTCTGTATTATTTAGTCTTAAGAATTGTTTTCTTTGGTTTTTTATAAACATGACTTTTTTTCTCCCCGCACTATACTTTTTGTCTGTCTCCTCAACACTGTTGCCACCACTATTTCCATCTTTGCCTTAATCTTCCTCATCTTTTTTTCTTGTCAAATGCCACAGACATCTATTTTAATCACTTGCCTCCATTTCTAGATTGTAGACTAGTTTCCTAATTTTTATTTTTATTTGTCTTTAATTACATGCTATTACAAGTATTTTAAAAATATATTCACATCATAAAACTTTCTACTAGAGAGAAAGCAATAGTCCATCTCGAGCTGCTTGTTCTTCAGAGGGTAACCACTAATACCTCTTTGACAAATAATGTTTCGTATGTCTTTCTATGCTTTTGAATTAATGCATATACATATAAATGCATATCTAGTTTGGGGGTATATTTTAATGTCAATGGCATAGCACTGTATATATTTTTCTACAACTGGCAAATCTCTAAGACATATTGTTAAGTCCATGTAAAAACAAAATTGTTCTTTTAAACTATTACATAGCATACTGCCATAGTCTGGATATGTTCTACGGTTTAATGCTTCAGAGGTGGACATTTAGATCATTTCTAAACTTTTTTTTCTATTAGAAACAATGCCTCTTTATGCCTATGTGCCAGCATTTCTCTAGGATATTTCTTAGACATGGAATTATTGGACTGAGGCTATGCATTTTAAGTTTTGAGAGCTACTGATAAAAGGCTGTATGCATTTGTACAACCACAATCAGAGTATGCGGACACTTATTTCTCTATATTCTTGACCAGTGCGTCAATGTGGAGGAATGAAAAAAAAAAAAAAGAAAAGTCTCTTTACCCCCCTGCTAGCTTGTGAATTGAGTACATTTTCCAGTTGCTTTCCAAAACATTATCAAGATGGGTTTGAACAGATTTCAGAATAGCTCATAGTGAAAGGTACAAATCAATGAATGACTGCATTAGGTCCTTCTGTTCAAAGGCCAGAGTTGTACCATGTACTCTGTGGCCGTGGAACAAATGATGCAATCAAAGGATTTGAAGTGACTTCAAGGGTGCAATCAGCCAGCCTTTCTTCACTAAGGAGCCTGCCTGGATTGTTTATGAATCTTTATAAACAGACGAAAAATGGCTATTCAAACCTTCTAAAAAGGAAATGGCATGACTATGTAATTGCCATCATAAACTATTCTAATTTTTAAATTATTCTCTCCAGTGAAATTGCCCCATCCAGCCAAATTTGATTTCTCTCTATTTTACTTACTTATTTTTATATACTTTTTAAAAGAAGTGGAGAAGACCTGGTCACTCTGCCCCATCTGAAATCTTTTTGAGTACTTGAAGACTAAGTCTCTTCTGAACCCTCTTTTCTCTGAGTGAATGAGGACACCCTTAACCTGTCCTCAAGGATCTTTTTGTCCAGGATTTTAAATTATGTGGCATTTTACACTCCAAATCCTCTGAGTCCCTAATACAGAAAAGAGTAAAGAAGGAAAAAATATCTCTCAATTTAGGAAAAACCATTATTGATATTCTTGCATCTTTCCTTTAATTTTGTATTCTTTGTACTTTGTTAAGATGTTAGAAATGCATTCTTTTAATTTGCTTTTGGACTTCCTATATCTTAAGAACTTTCTAATATAAATTACAAATTATTCACAATAATTTGTGAATAATATATGTAATATTCGAAATATTACATATGAAATATGTGTAATATTTATATATATTATGTAATATGTAATATTTATATATATTATATCCTACATATTAGGATATACTATAGTAATGTAATATACCCAAATATTCCAAATATTACATAAAACATATATGTAATATTTATATACAATATGCCCTATATATAGTAATATACCTTAATTTACTTAACATATATGTAATATTTATATATAATATACCCTAATATACCCTATATTATAGTAATATACCCTAATTTACTTAACCATTCAGATACTATTGCACTCTTAAGTTGTAGCTAAATTTCTTCTTTCTTTCAATAATTTCTGGGAATAGGCAAATTATGAAATTCCTGTTCAGAAAAACTGTGTGTAGAAAATGACTACACTACTGTGTTTATATATCTCATTATTACACTACTTAGGATTCAGCACATAGTAGGTGCTTAATATATGCTTAATATATGACATAGAACCTGAGCCAAACTCTCTCCAGAGCTAAAATCATTATTCTTGTCTTATGAAAACTATTTGTATACATGATTAAGGCCACAACCAAAGTATGAAGTATCACTACTGTTTCATGGAAGAATAAATAACAGAAGGAGTTATTTAGAATGAGAAGTGTAAATTATACCTTGTCACTCTATTTGATAAGAAGCTGCCAGAGACTCAAGAAGACAGGAGAAGAAGAATAGAACAGAATTATGGGCATATGGATTGATAGAGACAGGTTCAAACCATACAACAGAGAAATACAAATACAGGTTGAGTATCCTTTACCCGAGATGCCTGGGATCTGAAGTGTTTTGTATTTTGAATTTGGATTTTGGAATATTTGCATGTACATAATGAGATGTCTTGGGAATGAGACCCAAGGCTAAACATGAACATTTATGTTTTACATCTGCCTTATACACATAGGCTGTAGGTGATTTTATACAATATTTTACATAATTATTGTGCACGAAACTAAGTTTTGACTGTGACCCTTCGCAGGAACTTAGTTGTGGTATTTTCCACTTGTGGTGCCATGCTGGCACTCAGAAAGTTGTAGATTTTGTAGCATTTCAGATTTTGTGGATTTTTGGATTAGGGATGCTCAACCTGTTAATGTTGAAAAAGATTTCATAAATCCCTCTCCTGCTGAGGTAGCTGACGATGAATGTCTTCCGCATGGAAATATTAAAGGGTTTGGCCTTGATACTAAACCTGGAAAAAATCTTTTGTGCCAGCTAGTTTACAATTGAGAATAATCTGAATAAATGAAAGATCCAGACGGGGGAGGATGCACTTACATTTATTTGTATTGTAATTTGGACTATTTAAAAACATATCTAATACTTAATTTTATCCTACTAACTTTTGGGTTATGTATGGCAGGTTGTTATTGTTCTCATTTGTTAAAAAAATACATGAATATCAATGAAGTAACTATTTACTGTGTGTCTCAGAAATAATTTTTTAGATCCCTTCTTTTCATTGCACTGTTGGGATCAGAACGAGAAGGCCGCTTTCCAGATAATTACAACTGTCTTTCCTCCAAAATCCTGTTAAACTAAAAACATTCGGTTGAAACATATGAATATCACCTTCATAGGTCAAATGCCAGCAATTTCATATAGTTCAATCTAATATTAGAGGTGGGGAATGAGGAGGAGATGCATGGACTGACCATTTCCTCCGATCTGGTGTCACCGTCAGCTTCATTTACAAAAGGCACACAGAGTCAAGTCCTCAAGTGATAAAAGGTTTGCAAGTCCTTTGCAGAATAAAGCTCTCACACTGATCTGCATGTAATACAAGCAAAAGATAGACCCAAACCGGGAACCAAAGCAGCGTAGCAAACCTTGGGCATAATTCCATTTTCAAGAATACCTTGAGTAGCATATGTTTTCTTTTCATTGACAATCCTTGCCCTTGCCAAATCAGGATGACTGACACCCTTAATTTGCAATTTCCTAAATTTCAAGAGGATTTTTTTTCTTTTTGATTGCTATATAATGGTTTACCTAATTACTTTTTTTCAAGTTGCAGTTTTGGGTGTTTAATTTCAAAATCAATTTAAGATGTCTCGAGCTCCATTAATACACTGTGATATTGCTTCACTCATTTTCTAGCAAAGCACTTACTTTAAAAAATGCATCATTCTAATGATTTTAAATTACTCTACAGTGCACATACCAATTTACAACTATTACAAAATTTTACACTTTTTCCCAAAGCACTTCGGTTTTAAAGATGTTCTGTATTTCAAATAGAATGAGAGAGTTAACTTTTAAAAGGGCATGAGTACAATTTAGAGACTTTAAAATTCTCTGCCTTCACTGATGTAGAATGCGACGTAAGTAAATAAAATTTTAAATGTTCAATGGGCATATAAAATCAAAATCAGTGCAGGATAAGGACATGATTATAAAGTAATTTTCTTTTCATTCAAACTAACGATAACATTCTTTATAAATGGACACAGACTCATTGCGGGTATGTATGTAAGAGCAGCAACGTGTGAGTGTCTGAATTTATGTGCATATGTGCACTGTGGGTATGACTGGACAAGCATGTGTTTGAGTACATGCAGGAGTGTACAATGGTGTTTTTGAATCCATGTGGGGTTCACTGAAAGTGTGCCCCTCTGTGTGAATGTGCGAGTCTCCGAGTATATGTGTGTGTGTGCCTGTGTGAGGGTTGTCTGATTGGGTGCATGTGCATTAGTGTGTTTAAGTGTGTGTGCATGAATGTGTTTGGGCATATGTGTATCCATGCATGTGACTGTGTGTAACAGTATGCTTGAGTGCCTGTCTCAGTATGCACTATCTCTTTCTGTTTTAAAGAAATGCTTTCAGATTAATTTTTTTATCATTTGCTCTTTATTATAATTATTTTCTTACACAGAAAGAGACAATATTTAACAGCTAAACTCAACAATTGTGAAAAGAGAGAGAGCGTGTAAAAGGAATAAGACAGAGAAAATGCTACCTGCACTTTCATTTAGGCAATCATTAGCGTGTGCTCTGGGAATTATCATACTAACCTAAGTATAGAACGAAAGAAATGCCCTTCTAAATATGTATCTGTAACACATCTATAAGAGATTTGTATTAGTCGTGCACGCAATTTATATACCTTGCTTGAATTTTTTTTGGGGGGAAATAGCTATATTCAAATTTTGTCCCAGCATTTTGCACCTGGTTCTATCAGTTTAATAGATGTAAATCAGCCGCCAATGTTGGAAAAGCTCCTTCCTCATTGCTTTTTTAAAACATTTTTGATTACTTTATTCTCTCAAGATTCCTCATTCACAGTGACACATGCCACTCTTGGAGTGACTGAGGATACTTGGGATTAATATTTAAAAGAATGTAATTATCATCCCTTTTCACCCCAGACCACCCTTGAAGTTGCATAGGGCACCAGGCACATTTCGGAGACCCTTCTGATACTCATTCATTGATACAACATTTTCTTTTTGTTGGTTAAAATGTGCTGCTCTGGAAGGTAGAAGGCAAAGCCCTAGGGGCCAGAGCTACCATGTAATGAGTGCCAGGTTCCGTCAGGGCTTGAATCATTACATACATTACCTCATTTAATCTTATACTGCAACCAATCAAGGTAGTGTTAGTTCTGTTTTTCTGATAAGGTGCTATGCCTCTGAGAGGTTAAATGAGTTGCTTAAGGTCATGTGGCTAATTAGGAGTGAGCCCGGCATCGAATTTGGGTCTGTCTCACTCTGACATGATATTGTTTACATTATACCATGCTGAATCTTTTTGAATGAATCTGAAGGTATGACCTTTCCAGAATTTATATCTTCCCTCATTGGGAATGGGGTTTATTTGCCTGCCGGCTACTTTCTGCCCCTCAATTGTCTTCTCTAACAATGCCTAAAAATTTGACTGATGTCAAGTTCGTGTCTACCTTAGAGACAATGAATAAATTTAGGAATCACACTTCCAATGTGAAGACTCACTGAGTACTTATTTTAAGGTATACTGGCTTAATTAAACTCATTACTGCCTGTGTAATAGATATTATTTACTTAATAATTCTTAAGTGCCAAGCGTTTTTACACATATTACCCCCATTTTACAAATATAGATATTGGAAACTTCAAAAAAAGAGGTTAGGTAATTTGCTTAGGAATATATAAGCAGAACTAACCAACTGTATATTCCTACTGACAGTCCTTAATAAGCTCCTTTTGTTTGGCAAGATCTGGGTAAGTCAGTAAGAGTAATGAGTCCTCAGTCTCTTCATTGATAAAATAGGAATAATGATACTCTTACCACAGCAGTTATAAGGATGAGAAACAGTCTGTATAAAGCACCTTGAATATAATAGTTGATACGTGATAACTATTACCTGAGCCATTACCATTAATGATGAACATGGGCTTTGGCATTAAAGAAACTTAGTTTCACAGGCTCTGCCTCCTCCTTGCTATGTGATTCAAGGCTGCTGAATTCTCTAAGTTGTCATTTCCTCCTTTGTAAAATGAGAGTAGCATTTTGTAGCACCTTTCCCCAAAGTGTGTTCCAAAGAATACTGCTATCTCCATAGATGATAAAGAAAAGTAAGGCAATGACTGGGTTTCCTATTCAAAGGCTTATGGGAAACAATGATAAACAGATTTCCATTTTCAGGAGTTTTTAAGAATCAATAATATGGGGATGAATTTTGAGAATTTTCAGATAAGAACTAACACATGGAGTCTTTCTTCATTTTATTCTGCTAAAGAATGGGGTTTTTATGTTTCTCTGTAATATTTTGTAAGGGGAGGGTTATATATAGAATAGTTTGTGAAGCACTGACTTGTCATAAAGATTACGTGGGGAACAAAGCACATATATACTGTAAGAGCTCAATAAATGAAGCATTATTATCATCACTACCATAATCACCATTATAATCCTTAAGAAGGAGTAAGACAGGAGACATAAGTTTGAGAGATCTGTCACACATCAGGGGGACTATAGTTAATGTTACATAATTGAAGATTGATAAGAGAGTAGTTTTTAGGTGTTCTTACCAAAAAAAGTGTGAAGCAATGTTAAATAGCTTGATTTAGCCATTCCATAATGTCCAAAAGTCATGTTATGTACCTAAATACAATTTTTACTTTCCAATTAAAAAATAAATGAAAAAAAATAAGCCCCACCACAGTGGGGTAGATCAGACAATCTGGACCAGAAAAGCTATACCTAATACCCTCCTAGGAATAGGGATCTCCAAATGCTACAGTCAGAAGATTCTGTTTGCCAGGTTAGGTTGAGCTAACTCAGTGGGGGTAGAAGTTTCAGCAGACAATGCACTACATGCTAATTGCACTGAGTGCATTTACTTATGTAAAACAGATTTCTTAGAGTCACCAAAGGGCTCTTTGATGACTAAGAGCTTTCTGAAACTTCTCAGACGGGAATTCCACAGGCGAGCCCTCTGTTGCATTACATTTTTTGATTGGGTTTAATGTGCTCATGAAACCTTGTTTTTTAACACAGGTATGTTCCCATAACTGAGAGTTTTGTCTTTCATCTCTACTTGTCTAAGAGACAACCACCACCAGAGAACTTGTCAGAGGGAAGGTGGCCTACTGTTGAATGCCTAACTCAGACAACTGGACTAGTTTCCCTTTGGTCCTGATTCTGGGAATTATTTTGCCTTTGCCCTTGTGTATCTTCTGTCAAGGTGTACACAGTTTGCTTAGATATATGGTCCTTTGAAAATTGTCTTTGAACTTTTATCCATTCTGTGCTCCTGATGGTGGAGTTAATCATATCTTAGGAGCCAAATTTCAGGATGGTGGTGGAGTCTATTGCTTTCTACCAGAAATCTTACTAGACTATGTGGGTTGCTTTCCCACGAACCGATCTTTTAGAGAGAGATGTACTAACCCAAAAGGAAAATGCCTCACACAAATAAAAAAATGTATGTATGTGCCAAACCTGATAGTACTGAAGAGTAGATGTGGGATAAATCTGCAAGAAAATTCGCCTGCAATAATTTTGGGGCAAACATTATAGATATTTTTTGTTGTACAGGATTATTGACTAGGATTAACTTCTCTATAACTACCATCCTTAAGATGGATACTCTGTTGTCAACCCAATGATTCTCAAGGACCATCAACCCTGCCTTCATGTGCCTGAAGTGATGGACTCCTCCCATTATGGAGAAATAATGATAATATAGATAGACTCACTCTCTGTCCAACCGTCTTAGAATCTGATTTGATTAGAATGTTGGGAAGAGAAAAACAAAGAAACAAAAAAACTCTGGCTCAAATTTAGAAGAGGCCATTTGGATTTTTATGCATCAAGTCTTTTTATGAAAAGCTAATAGCTAGGTAAAATCTCAGATTTAATATGACCTTGTGGGAAGATCCAACTATGATTGTTGCATCTCATAAAGAGGCCAGGCTCCACGGCAGTTACGCAAGGTATAGATTTGGAGAATGAGGTCATGGCAGCTCAGATGCCAACGGACTATTTGGTGATCCTAAGCCTCCTCTGTCTATAGGCCAGTAATTTCCCCTTACATAGCATACAGGATTTTTTACACACTCAAGCTAAACAAAGCAGCTGAGGAAGATTTCATGGCCTGAGAACTACCCAAGGGCTACTTTGAATGATGAGTTCTAATCCTTGCCAGTTTGTTTACTGTTATTATCTCCATAGGTCTTCTGTCTGACTGGACCCAGAGTGTGTCTAACTCATTTTGTGACATCAAAACTCTTTACTCCATCCAAGTTATCAACCTACTACTTTATTTAGACATTTTATCTAGAGCATGTTCTGTTTTCCTTCTTGAGAAGTTGAACACCTGGGCTTCCCTGGCCCGTGTTCTACATAAGAAGCAGGCTATTGTTAGGCATTAACAGTTACTATTATCTTGCATTTTTATTCTTTATCATCATGTGCAAAACTCTGAATATAAATGACGTGATGTTCCTCCTGACATAGGAAATATACATATAAGCATTCTTTTGCATTTCCTCAATATGATTTTATTACTGCAAACTAGAAGTATATTTAATAATGGTTCCCCTTGTTTTATGACTGTTGGTCAATTACATTAAAACTTAAAGCATCATTTTTGGTAGATGTTCTCACATGTAACCAGCTTTGTCAATCATTCTATACTACAAGTTAACTTGTCTAGTTACCTTGACATTTGAATATAATCGGTTTAATGTGGAAGATAAATTCGGTTATATTTTTCAGGCTAAACTTAATACTGCCGTATGCTAAAGCAGGGCTGTCCAAAAGAAATATAATGTAAACCTCAAATGCAAGCCACATATGTTATTTAAAATTTTCTAGTGGCCACATTAAAAGGTAAAAAAATCTTAATTATTGAAATTAGTTTTAATAATGTATTGGATTTAGTCAAATATGGTGGTATAACGAAAATACAGGGTGTGCCAAAAGTCGACAAATGTAGGGAAAATCAACAATTGTAGTTAAGTGCAGTTTTAGTTATAAAATATGCATTATAAAATTTTACAAAGAGATGTCCAACGTGCAGAGAATATTTTGTAAAATCTTACGATGAATATTTTATAGATAAAGGTACAGTTAGCTACAATTTCCTATTTTCCCTACATATGGCCATTTTTGAGGTGACTTTTGGGGGACCTCCTCTTGAAGAGGTGCCATAGACTTTCTTACTGGGCTTGATACAAATAAAAGGTTCCCCCTCTCATTGATCTGCAAGTTTGTTTTTATCCTGGGGACACCATGAATTTACATACCTGATGACGTTACTATCTTGTGCTGGTTGGGAGAGAGCTAGAACGCTACAGTGTAACTAGATGTTATTTAGCTGTGTATACGGCTTCTTTAAATAAAGGTTACATTTCCCATCTTCTTTGCAATTGGGACTGTTAACAAGACTATGTTATTGGTCAATAAAATATAAGTGAATATTTCTAGCAGCAGCTTCAGTGAAGTCTTCTTAAAACAGAGTAGACAGGACCTGTTTTCCCCTCATTTCTTTATCTTGCCTAGAATGAGGATGTAACAGCTGGAGCCCTGGCTACCATTGTGTACAAGTACTGTGAGGATGAGGACTCCATGTTAAATATAGTAGAGGGATGAACAAGAAGAAGCTTTCTTTCTGGAGTTAACATATAAGCCCTGGACGGCTTGCCTCTAAATTTCTTTTGCCTGAAAGGAAAATCATACTTCTATGTTGTTTAAGCCACTCTTTCTTTTTTTTCCCTTGAGGGAATTATTTCTTGTCACGGAACTCAAATCTTAGCTGACACACCAGCAATGTAAATTTTCCTTGAATGTAATTTTATAATGAATAGTAAGGCTCAAATTAAAGGCAATGAAGAGTTAGAACAACTATTTTTTTAGTCAACTTTCCAGTAGCACATCTACCTATATTCCATAAATACAGAAAACAACACTATTTTTGTAGGGACAACATAATATAATGACTTTGGAGTAGAAAGAATTTTCCTATTCCTTCAAATTAATTCAGCTATTTAGAATCTAAAAATGAATTTCTTTGAGAAAGCTGATAATTTATCTCCCACTTACAAAAGATTTGTCTTTGATGTGTCTTTAAAAGGAGAATTGAAATGTAATGACAATAATAGCTACCATTTATTATAATAATTTAATGTCTGCTACAGGAGAAGCACTAAGTTAGGTGTTGCACACATGTTATCTCATTTAACTCTTACAACTACACTTCAAAATAAGAATTATTTCTGGGCTCGGCGCCTGTGGCTCAATCGGCTAAGGTGCCAGCCACATACACCTAAGGTGGTGGGTTCGAATCCCCAGCCCAGGCCTGCCAAACAACAATGATGGCTGCAACCAAAAAATGGCCGGGCATTGTGGCGGGCGCCTGTGGTCCCAGCTACTTGGGCGGCGGAGGCAGAAGACTCGCTTGAGCCCAGGAGTTGGAGGTTGCTGTGAGCTGTGATGCCATGGCACTCTACCCAGGGGAGATAGCTTGAGGCTCCATCTCAAAAAAAAAGAATTATTTCTGTTTTACAATAGACGCTCAGAGAAGCCAAGTAACTTGCTCAAGGTCACATAGTAATTTAGAAGCAGACCTGGGAGTTAAGTTCATTTCTCTCTTAATTTTTCTATGCTGAATCTCTGACCATTTTTATAACTTTCTGACACTCAAGAAAAAAGTCCTGGGATTGCTATATAAATATATAAACACACACACACACACACACACACACTCTCATTGCTAACTTTCTAGAGATTCAGTGGAAGTATTGACAATGAAAAAATAGCATCTGTTGAATTTGTACTAGGCTGTCTAAACGACCATAAATAACAGTATCTGAACCAGAAATCATAATACTTGTTTCTTTTTTAGAGACAGAGTCTCACTTTATTGCCCTTGCTAGAGTGCTGTGGCGTCACAGCTCACAGCAACCTCCAACTTCTGGGTCTAGGTGATTCTCTTACTTCAGCCTTCTGAGTAGCTGGGACTACAGGCACCCACCACAATGCCCGGCTATTTTTTGTTGCAGTTTGGCCGGGCCTGGGTTTGAACCTGCTACCCTCGGTATATGGGGCTGGTGCCCTACCCACTGAGCCACAGGCACTGCCCACAATACTTGTTTCTTATACTATGTCCCTAATGATCTGTATGACTATACACAAGTCATTCAACTTTTGTGAGACTTCGTTTCCTCATCTCTAAAAGGAGGGGAAGAACTAGGTGACATCTAAAATCTCATCTAGTGTCAATATTTCATGATCATGCCAATAAGTCTGTCAAAGGAGAAATGAACAAAAGGAAGATTGTTAGAAAAGAAAGTAGGCAATAATATTTAGAGTAGAGTGCTCTAACTTTCATTGCATGACACACAGAGTTCAATTTAAAAAATGAATAAACGTAGCGGAGAAGTGTGGGAAGCTTGTTTTGATTGTTATAACTGCTTACTCTTGACTCCGCTGTTAACCTCACTGACTTTGACTGCTAAGGTTTCTGAAATATCTTTTGAATAATACTTCTCATAACATTCCTCCAATGTACATTAAATGAACCATTTTGCTAGCATGGAATGAGCTCTTCTAAGTTTTTTGAACTTTATTATAATTTCCATACCTTAGTAGAATAAATTCTTGATTTAATTGGAACTTAAGTTTTTTTCTCCATTTAGAGCAAGAAAATCATGATTGCTAAAAATAAATCAAAACATTAATTTAGCTTAAAAACACAGCTTGTAGATGTATAAGTCAAGAGCCATAGTAGATGTGCCCAACATTACATGGAAAGTCAGAACTCTGCCAGGACACTTGGGGCCATCTGCTAATCTAGATGACCCAGAGTTTTGATGAGGGTCCAGAGTGGGGAACAAATTTTTAGCTGAACCTTGGGCCTATGCAAGATCATGGATCTATATCTAGATGAAAATGTGCCCTGCAAATGTAAACTGGAAGAAATTCATATGTCTCAAGCTTAGATCTATAAAGCTTTTTTCTGAGACTTCATGGTCATTAGCCATGTGGGTTTGGGGTTTGGATTTTGTATTCTTTGTTTGGTCTAAAAACAATGTAACCTGTGATTTTTAACTTAAAGTTTACCTTGGTTAGCAGTGTAGGCAAATGCCTAACAGAAATAAATACAAACCTTCCTTAGAAGAATCCTTTCTTCATATAGGACTTAGGAATAATTCCAACATATTTGAGTTCACAATATAAAAAAATCAGAAACAAGAAAGCAATTCATATCAGGAGATGACAGAAATAATAAACCATAGACCAATAAAGATCTAATATATTATATTTTTCAGATATACTATATAAAATAATAACATTTAATATGTTTAAAGAAAAGAGACTATCCAAAAGAGTATTATGAGCAAGGAATTACCCAAAATAATAAGGCATATTTAAAAAATAAAAAAAACTAAATGGTTATTTATGAATATTTTAGAAAAAAACAGTTATCACTGAAATTAAAAATCAATACAATAAACACAGCTAAAGAAAGATTTAATGAGCTAGAAGATATATATGAAGAAATTATCTATAAGATAACATAGGGAGACAAAGACATGTAAAATAAGAAACAAGTAAAAGAGATGGAGAATGGAATGGATGGACAGTCTAAGGAAATTTCCAGAAGGAGATAATATCAAATGGAGGGAAATCAAGACTTAAAGAGAGAATGACTGAAAATTTTAGATAATTTTGAAAAGCATGCATCCTTAGATTCAAGAAGCAAATCCCAAGTGATATTTAAAAAATTACACATTAATCTTTAAGAAAAGTCATTGAGGTGTTAATTCTACTTCTGGCCTCAACTTCAAAGCATATGCAATAAAGTAACTTGCTCTGTTTCTTACAGTGAATTAGTTTGTTCAGTTGTAAAATGAAGAAAGTATTACTCGTCCTACTTACACCTGATGGGTGTAATGAGAGTAATAGAAACCTTTTTGCTAGGTTACTGAAAATTTAGTAGTCAAGGTACAAGTTAAGTTCTTTATAGCAAACTCAATTACCAATTCAGAGTCTCCTATGAGCTCAACTTTATCAGGTTTCTAAGTGAAAACTCATTGTCCTCACTCATTACTGAAGAACTAATCTATGTCCTTCCTATTTGCCTTTCCCTTCTCTCTAATGACTCAGAGGAATACACATGTAAATCAAATCTCTGAAATATTCTATACGTATTTTTGTATATCAAACCTCAATATGCAATCTAAAGTTTAATAATGATCCCAGATTCTTCCCGTAAAGATGAAAGAAAAAACATGAGTATATAAGTATTTAGAAAAAAAATTAGAACCATCAGATAAATGTAGGGTAGTTTTATGACAGGAATATTATCGTTCAGTTTATTTGGAGGAATAAAGGAGGTGCTTTTCGTCTGATGTTGGCACACAGGATTGGGAAAATAAATTCCCTTTGCTTCCCCATGTCCTGGCCACCAAGTTTTCTTCAACCTCTCTCAGCCATCTCTACCAATGAGCTTTTCTATTTCCTCCCCTATTAGAGGACTGCCATGGCAGCATGGCAATCTGGCAGTGGACATTCAGGTGGCCATTTTCTCCACAGGATCTCATGTACAGAGGCATATACACCTTTTAGATACATCCTTTCCTGGGTCTATTTTCACATCAGGTTACTGAACATGAATTGAGCAATATGCCAAATAGCAAAGGAACCTGGAAATCATACTAAAAATTAGAGAAAGGAAGGGGGAATGTCTTAATAGTGGAATACAAAATTTGCCTGCTTGTTTAAACATTTCTATTGGGCTGTCCAAATGCATTCCTTATTATACCGTACTTTAACCACATAAATAAGCATGCACCCTCACACGCAGGCTTACTTACATTTTTCTGGCTTCACAGTTGCCACCTTACTTAAATTTATGTCCCTGGTTTGAAAAACAATTTTAAAGCTTTAATGTCCTAGAGCAGTCAAGAGTTAGCTCAGATTTACAGAGAGGCAGCTGCAAATTCACCTTTTACTTCAAACTTGTCAAATTGTCAAAAGTTTCCCTGTATTTTTTCATTGCTGCCTGCTAATGATGGTATAACAAGGGTGGTTTTTGTCTCAGAACAAAATGTAAAAGATGTATCTTGAACATGTGAGATGTTTGATGTGCTTTAAATCACCTTGTGATATATATCATCTTATGGCCGTTAAGTGAACTGTTGTAGAAAGATAAGGAATGTTTTAATCTGAGAATATTTTGGGGTTCAATTTATATTTTCACTCGAACCTAAAAAGGGATTTGGGGTTGACAAATCATCTCTGAGTAGGCTGTGTTGCTAGGAAATCATTATAATAGTGTGAATTTTTCTTTTTCATATCTATCTTCCAAAGATATTTCTGTATATGCCATCTTACACACTTAATTTGACTTAGAATTCTCTTAAGGATGCTTTTGGATTATATTTCTAGTGCTAGCAAAGAACTTCACTTATTTCAATAATCTCGACTTAATGTTTTGACCTCACTGTCGTGTTAATGACATAGCTACCGTGTTTCAAGTAGGGGTTTGTTTAACTTAATCAATCAAATCAGGGTCACCTAAACGTTTATTTTTTACTGAGTAGAAAGAGAATTACTTTAAAATAAATTCGAGCCCAGGTTGTTCTATTTGAATATCAAGTTAAAGGCAATTAAGCCTACATACAAATTAGTCATAAGTGTTTTGTCTTTTTACATTAAAAAGCACTATCACATGCCCCCATCATGTTTCAATCACTCGTTGTCTATATCTGAGATTTCCTTTTAAGTCCAGAGAATTAGTAGCATTATGATACATTAACATTATTGCTAGGCAATAGAAACATTTCTTCTGAGAACTCAGCTATTGTTCCTAAGAAATCCAGGTGTGTGTCTAGAACTCCATAGGGGAAAGTACCTATAATTCTAGGTTTCTAATCTGGTTACATTAATTATCTCTTTCCTAGTGAAGATACAGAATTCTTGTTATCTTTTATGTGAGACTTTTCATTTTCAAGGTATAAAGAATGCCAATATAGATGTAGTAGTATATACATTACTTTTTGACCGAAGCTTCCTTGTCAGGTGACATGTATGATCACGCTGTAACGTAAGGTGTGGAATAGGAAAAAACAAACCTGTGTACGTATGACTCACTTTTTTAAAGGTCTAAAAAATTCCCGGAAATTATAAGAAAATGACACATTATATGTGTCAGAGATGTAGAGTTGGACGAAAATCTTGATTATTGGCATTTGCAATAAAAGGGGAAACTAATAGTGTTTTGAAAGCATATGGTACTTGTATCATCAAGGAAAGTTTCCCTAGCAACAATAACGATATAAGCCTCTTACAATATCCTCCTCTAATTATCTGTTTTATTAGCAGATGCCTGTCACCATCCATTAGGGAACACTTAAAAATATAATGACAATAAAGATATACATACACATGTCTGTTGATGTGTGTGTATATCTGCACAGATAGAGGTAAATCCTCAAACAACATGGTCTACATATCAAAGCATGGATGTTTACAATGGAAACAAAACAATTCACAATATTTTCTCATCATAAATAATATAGAGTAAAGAGAGAGCTTATGGACTGTACCTACTAACCATTCATGATCAGGTATCAATAGTCCAATATACAGCATCAAAAATCTTAGATCTCAGTGTTGAGAAAGGCCTTAAGGACCACGTGGTTAATCTCCTACCATTTCACAAATTAGGTAGCTGAAGTTCAGTGAGTCACTCAAGGTCACTGTGCTATGCATACTTACGCACACACACACATGCACTGTTCTTTCTCTGATGGATAAGATGGACACATGTCATAAGATGGCTTAAAAACGAATATTCTTTCCACAAAACCTCTGGCATCTTTAGAAACTATCCCTTCTTGGATGGGATACATGATGATAGATAGTACCTCCTATGATTTCTGTTGTCTAGCAACGTGTATGTTCAGAAGCACCTCTGGGCACTCAGGGCCTAGTGCTCCACATCTAGCTGATTAATCCACTTTTAAGACATACTTTAATAAGAAGAGATTGTAGCAGGGAGGGTAAAAATGGTCCTCTCTATTGAATGCTTACTTTCTATAAATTTTTCTGTCATTTATTTGTGAGTAATCATAGGGGGAGTGGCTCAGAGGAAGTTCATCAAGAAGAAAGGAGGACAAATTCCTAAACTCTGCTTTTACGCTCCCCCTCAAAGACTATATGTCAAGAGAAGCCAGATATTACAGAAAACATACAGTAGACCGGTTTTACAATGCTGAGCTCAGAGCCACTACCCTTAGAATAGTGAAAGGTATTACAGAGATTTCTTGACACGGAGTTATGTTTTAAGGGAACATAATTTGACCCATAGTGTATCCAATTTAAAACACGTTATAAGAAGCTTCTATTGTATCCCTCTTCAGGTATTTTTAAAGACTAATGAGTTAACCTTTGTGAAGTGCCAGGAGACCATCAGGTTAAGGAAGCCTATATCAGGTATCAATTTAGAGCTGCTAACAATACTCAGTGTACCCAGAAATACAGACGGAAAATAATCAGTACACCATTCACTGCTGTCCCCGTGGTATTAGAGCAGCACAGTTAACATGCTAACAGCTAAGCTTCACGTGCTTAGAGGAAGAAAATGATCAATGGCAGAGAGCATATCCACCTTTGAAATGACATGATCCATTATAAGAATCAGATGTTAAATTGCTTCCTGTGCTGAGCACACTCAATTAAAAGTCTGCACAGTGAGATCATCTCGATGGTTAAATATGCTCTGTGGGAACAACCTTTATGGAGCTTAAAAATCACAGAAGGACTATTCCTACCATGACACTGGAGACTTGGAAAGCATTTCCTTCCCCTATTTTTCAACTTGGTAGTTTTATTAGGATGCCTTTCACCCAAGAGGCTACTAAGTCTGGGGTCATATCTATCCACCCTTTCACTTATAGAACAAATGGTGTTTCTAGAAAAAAAAGTGGTCTTTTTATCTATTGGGTCCAAAATGGATGAACGTGGCTTTGGTTCAGGATCTCTGGACAAAAGTGTGTCATTCACGCACTTTGTATTTGATGATCTTCATCTTATTTTCAGTAAGCTCATGTGTTCACCTGAGTTCTATCTCCTTGTCTAACTCTTTATTCTTCTTTTGATAGGGGTCAGCATAAGGGGCTGAAAAGGAATGCTGGATACAGCATAAAATCAGCAGATCTGTTTTTACTGGCCAGTTTGAGATAGCCAGGTCTACAACCTTGGGCTATTTAACCTCCTTGGTTCTCAGTTTACTCATGTTTCAAAAACTCATGTATGTCTTGTTTCTTGCTTACTGCCTGTCTCTCCCTGCCAGACTGTAAACTCCCCTAGTACAGGAATCTTTGTTTTCTTCACTGATACATCACCAGAATATAGCACCTAACATACAGTAGGTCCCCAGTGAAAATGTGCTTTAATAGCTGAATATTTCCTATCTCAGTTGGTAGTATGACCATTCATCCAGTCTCCCAATGTAGAAATTACGGAATCTGAAAATGTCTCCCTCCTCTTCCATCTACACAGGCACCAAGTCTTATATCCTAATCTCTCTCGTGTGTATCCTTTCTTCTCCATCTGCACTTAAATTCCTTATATGACGTTTTCATCTTGTATTTTACTATATTCTTCAAACCATTTCCAGAGTGACTGTCCTAAAATGCAAGCATGGCCATGACACTAATCCTTTAAAAGCCCCTTCAATGGCTTTTCTGTTGTCATCAGGATTAAATGCAAACTTCCAGGAACAGTACACCAGGAACCTCATCCTCGGTGTACTCCTTTGTGACCACTTCCTAGACCTTCAGTGCTAAGTACTCCTTAAACATTGTATTTCTCTCTTTCTCTATTTTTAGCCTTTAATGGAAGGTATTTTTGCACCTTAGTTGCATTCTCCCCAACTACAGATGTTTCATCCTTCTTCATATACCATCGCTTCACATGCTGAGGGAGACGTAATAGGGGCTCAGTCAATGTTTGGCAAATGAATAATTAAGTAAGGAGGTCTGACTAGTGCAGTAGCTCTCACACCTTGGGGCAAACTGCTTACCCTCCCTGGGCCTCAGTGCATTAGAATCCATAAGGATGCCACGTTAGGCATTGCCGTATTTGAGAAATATTGAACCAGATATTTTCTTCTAGATCTAATATCCTATGGGGCTATCATTTTTCTCCGATCACTTGCTTTTTATGGTAGGTAAGGGTTATTTGCAGTGAGGGAGAGTTGGATGGGTTCAGGGTACCTCATCTGGAAAAGAGGGAAGGAGGGGGTGTTCACAGGCATCTTCATAGTTAGCCTTTTCCTCCCCTCTTGTGCCTTTCTTCTTTGCCAATAGGACTAGTGCATGTCCTTGTGTGTTAGAAAGTGGGGGTGGACAAAGAAACTCTCAGTACATTGAATCTAATATCAATTGACTGGAAATACAAATATTTGAATATACACAATGGGTGAATGTTATATTATCAGTAATTTACCCAATTCTGAGGCATCAGGAAGGACATATGAGGTCTGTGAGTGGTCTGAGAAATTACATTATATGGAATCCATTAGTCAATCGATACTAGTTGACTAAGCCACATATAAAGAGGCAAGTTTTTGACCCACTGTGAAGAACGGTATGAAGATAAAGATATTAAATATTGGCGCTCTCTAGGGTTCCGAATTTCTTCCTTCTCATTTTCCACACTCTCCCTGGACAATAATGGGCACTCCTGTGGCCTGAATCATATACCAAATATTCATATTTGACTATAGGTAAGGATTCTTCTATAAGTTCATTCTTGACCATCAATCCCTCACTGGACATATCCGTGTGGCTCTTCTGCAAACACCTCCAACACAGCACGCCCACAGCTCAGCTCATCGTGGCTGGCCCTTTCGCCCCAACCCTGCTTTTTTGTGTCAACTTTTTCTCTCTTAGCTGGTGAGTCTACCTTTTTACACAGTCACTGGGAACAGCTAAGTGGCTGCTCTCTCTCTTTCTCTCCTTCTCTCTCTCATCTACCATGATAATTCCTTTCTGGTCTATCCCCACCTTGCTATTCTCAACACTACAGCTTTATTTATTTATTTATTTGAGACAGAGTCTCACTTTGTCACCCTCAGTAGAGTGCTGTGGCATCTTAGCTCACAGCAACCTCAGACTCCTGGGCTCAAGTGAGTCTCATGCCTCAGCCTCCCAAGTAGTGGGACTACAGGCGCCTGCCACGATGCCTGGCTATGTTTTTTTTTTTTTTCTTCAGAGGCAAGATCTTGCTCTAGCTCAGGCTGGTCTCCAATCTGTGAGCTCAGGAAATCTGCCCATCTTGGCCTCCCAGAGTGCTGGGATTACAGGTGAACCACTGTGCCCAGCGAAAACTGGCTTTAGTTCAGGCTCTCCTCACCACTGAGCTAATAATCACATTGCACTTTTCTCTTGGTTTTTTATATCACCCATCTTCAATTGGTCTTCTCAGGTGCTTTCAGAGTGGTCTAGTTCAAATATAGTTTGTTTCAAATCACTCAGTGCTTTCCTCTCGTGTTAAGATGAAATGCAAATTCCTGAGAATGGCATGTACATAAAACTCTCAACAGATATTCTGGCCCCTGGTCATCTCACCAGTTTTGTTCACTTTTGCACTCCTAGGCTTCAGCAATACCCAGTGGTCTTCAAGTCCCCAAATTATCATTTAGACTCATATCTCTATTTGTTTAAGCCACTCCTTCTGATTGGAATGTTTTTCCTTTCTTACCCACTGGATAATCATGCAATCATCTTTCAAATGTTACAACTTCTATAAAGCCTTTCCTGACTGTAAGTCCTCTACTCACATAAATAACCTACTGCTCCCTCCTTTATGTCCTCTGTCACATGACTCTAGGCAGGGTTTATTAACAGCAATACTATTTTATACATGGTGAGAAAGATGAGCTCCTACAGTACAGTACAGTACAGGGGCTAGATGGATGAACTAGAAAGCCTGAAAACCTGAGTCCAAATTCTGACTTTGATACTTGTTAAATGGATAGCTTTGGCCAATTCATTTCACCTTTCTATGCCTCAGTTTCCTCATCTGTATAATGGGCATAATTATTTCACTTACAGAGTTGTTATGAGGATTAAGTGGATTGTTTATGTACAATGCTTAGAATAGTGACTAATACATAATAATTGTTATGTATTTTTATAATAATGATACTAATGTAAATATTATTATTTTAAACCTGAAGGTCTAGGTCATGATAATGTATCCGACACAAGAAAGAAGGAAGATGTTCAATAACATTTACTAAATTAATTAATAGCCACATTATGTCACTGCTGTACAGTCCCATAATACCCAAACCTTTGTCCAGTGACCGTCTTCTAACTTGTTGAATGTGTCTCTCCCTCTAGACGGGCTGTTCTCAGCCTGTGGGTCTCCACCCCTTTGTAACAATGAAAATACATCCTGCATGTCAGATATTTACATTACGATTCATAACAGTAGCAAAATTATAGTTATGAAGTAGCAACGAAAATAATTTTATGGCTAGTTTTATGGTCACCACAACACGAGGAACTGTATTAAAGGGTCATGGCATTAGGAAGGTTGAGACCCACTGCTCTAGACTGTAAGATTCATTAGTGCAAGGACCACATCCACCTTATTCACCACAATATCTCTGGCACATAGCACCATGCCAAGTACCTAGCAGGCACATGTTTATTTGTTAGATATATAAGTGAATGCATTTTACTTATTATTAGATTGCCTTTAGCATTTTGATCATCTTCTGGAATTGTAAAACGCAATGCCCTCTCCCATGTTGTCTGAGGCAACAAAATTTCAGTGAAGCAGTGGTAGAATTACAGTGAAGTATTATGTTAGAATTAATTCTCTTAACAGAGGGCACCTCCTGTTTCCTTGCAGTACAGGAGCATAGGCTTTTCATTTCATTAGCTAATTTAGCGGTACAGAAAATCCCACAGTGCACCAATCCTTCCTACTTACCACATGTCATTTTACATCTTTAACAAAATTCACAGGCAGAGGCTTTGTAGGAGTTACTCTTTATTAATTCTAGTTACTTAAAGAGTACCCCGTCTGAAGATAAGAAAAGAATGATCTAAAGAATGACCCATTACAAAGGATCTGAGTAGAAATTTTTCAACAGAAGACATACAAATGACCAACAGCCATGTGAAAAAATGTTCAACATCATTAGTTGTCAGAGAAATGCAAATCAAAACTACAATGAGATATCCTCTCACCCCAGTTCAAATGGCTTTTATCAAAAAGGCAATAACAAGTGCTGAAAAGGACATGGAGAAAGGGGAGCCCTTGTACACTGTTGGTGGGAATGTAAATGAATGCAACTACTATGGGGAACAGTATGGAAGTTCCTCAAAAAACTAAAAATAGAATTGCTAAATGACCCAGAAATCCCACTGCCAAGTATCTATCCAAAAGGGAAATCAGCATATTGAAAAGATATCTGCACTCCCATATTTATTGCAGCACTATCTACAATGGCCAAGATTTGGAATCAACCTAAGTGTCCATCAGTGGATGAATCTCAGTGGTTAGGGCTCTGGCCACATACACTGGGGTTGGCAGGTTTGAAGCTGGCCCAGGCCTGCTAAACAACAATGATAACTACAACCAAAAAAAAGCTGGGCATTGTGGTAAGTGCCTGTAGTCCCAGCTACTTGGGAGGCTGAGCAAGAGCATCGCTTACGCCCAAGAGTTGGAGGTTGTTGTGACCTGTGACGCCATAGCAGTCTACCAAGGGTGACAAAGTGAGACTCTGTTTCAAAAAAAAAAAAAAGGATGAATGGATAAAGGAATTGTAATGCATATATACAATAGAGTATTGTATAGATACAAAAAAGAATAAAATCTTCCCATTTGCAATGACATGGATGGCCCTGGAGAACATTATGTTCAGTGAAATAAGCCAAACAAAGAAAGACAAATCTTGCATGTTTTCACGCATAAATTGGAGCTAAAAATGAAAAAACCTGATCTCATGGAGACAGAGTAGAATAATGGTTACCAGGGGCTAGGGTTGGAAGTGGAGAGTGGAGGATAAAGTGCAGGTGGTTAATGGGTACTGTAATATAGCTAGAGAGGTAGATAGAATGAACAATATTTAATAGCACAACAAAGTGACTGTAATCAACACTAATTTGGATATAGTTTAAAATGACTAAAAGAATAGAATTGGAATGTTCCAAACACAAAGAAATGGTAAATGCCTGAGGTGATGGATACTCCAATCGCCCTGATTTGATTAATTCCCATTGTACGCCTATATCAGAACATCATGTGTACCCTGTAAAGATATACAACTATTATTACCCATGATGATTAGGAATAAAAGATTTTAAAAATGGCCCCTTATTTTCAGTGCTTATAATTCAGATGGAAATACAAGCCAAGTGCACAAATACCTACATCACAATGCCTTCTGTGTGCTCTAGCAATATGTATGGTACGATTTCAGGAGATCCCTGTTGATATGATGTGAGATGATTTTATGGATTGGTCAAAATTATAGTTGGTTTTGGTGGGTGGGTTGATTTCCCTAGGGGGAGAGGTAATAGCAGTCCATGCTGAGGAAAAGGCATGGAGAAAAGTGTAAAAATACAACGCAACAGGGGTAAGATTTCACCGGCAGGAGGAGGGATTTATGCAGGAAGCCGAAGTAGAAAATAGGCCGAAGAAAGAGATTTAGAATAGTTTGTGCTGGGTTTTTGATAAGGCCAGGATATCTGAAATTTATCTACAGATAACGAGGAACTATGAAAGATGTCAGGGCAGGGCCTAGAAAAAGGAAAGCAATGTTGTGGAAATAGTAACTGGGCAGCAGTGATGGAGAAGAGCTCCTGGGCTGAGTTGAGTTTTGAGACGGATGGGCTACTCAGTAGCAATATTCAACAGACAGTCGGAGATGCCGAATTATTTGAGTTTAGGGAGGATATAAATTTCAAATAATCTGCATAGAACTAGTAATAGCTGTAGAAGAATACAGAATGAAGACAGACATTTAGGGATAGACGTACAACAATAAAAAATAAGACGAAAAAATAGGTAATAGCATGTCATAAATCAAAGGGCACTAAAATACCAACCTAGGAGATACCTGAAGCCTCCTGTAACCCATAAAGGCATAGTGATCACACTTTAAGAAGCGCTACCTTAAGGAAAGGAGCAGTTAGAGCTTAGAAGTGGAAGAGGGAAATAATCTCAATGTACCTGTGGAGCAGTCAGATCCTGTCCACTTGGGATCGCAGCTGCACACTCCAGTGTCCAGAAGAAAAGTCCCATGTCCTGAGCACTGCTCTTGACATATAGGAAGCGGAGTTTCACAGTTGACTCCTCCCCAGCCAGTAGAGCAGTGACATTCTCCTTTTACACAGATGCCATGGCCGGAACACATGGGGTCTAAGCAGTCCTCTAAAGGCACAAAAAAAGCAGGGTGGGGGAAAGGTTTATAGTGAACAGGTATGGCCAGCAGACATTAGGATAATGATATTGAGGTACATTGATTTCCTAGTATTATGTCGTTAATGCTGCTTTAATTAGGCAATAAAATGACTCACACAAACACTGTGTTCAAACCAGAAGATTATTAACACTTAAAAATATGGCAGGGTATCATAAAAGGTGCAACCTAAATTTACAAGGAGAAGGAAACGGCATATGTGAAGTTGTGAACAGTCTGCAGTATCCCAACACAAATGGGTGGGTGGACCCCTGTGGGTCTTCAGTAGGAACTCCTTGGCTTTGCAAAAAAGCCCAAGAGTTTTTGGTAAGTCACTCATTATACTTTCTGCTCCCGGCAAGAATTTTTACTTGATGCCTAGAAGAGTTTATATATATTATCGAACTTGGGATTATTCAAAATATTGGGTGAGGTGACTGCTATCACATAATAACATTTACATCAATTAATTTTAATTTTCTTTCTTTAGAGAAGCACTGAAAATGCAGCATTTTAAACTTAATTTAAAAATTATTTTCTTGGGTGGAGGGAGGGGGATTGGAGGGACCATTTTTGAGGTCTATCTTACAGGGGTACAAGTGAAACTCTCTAGGGGTAGAATCAGAATGTTTTAAAACTATAACTGAGAAAATGACATGAAGGCTGTGTTGATCAGTTTGATGGAAGTATTTCGGATTGCATGTGAAAACCCCACACTGTACCCCAGAAGTGTATTAATGTACATAGTTACCATTCGATAAAAAAAAAAAAAAGCCCCAGAACAGCAGGTGCTGGCCAGATGTGGAGGGAGAGGCGCACTTGTCCATGGTGGGCTGCAGCCCAGTCAAGCAGATGGGAGAGCACTGGACGGACGGAGGGAGGAGCCATTCACACCCCACGCTTCAGCACAGACGGGCCGCTCAGACTGTGGAAAGAATTCACATAACCATTTGTACCCCATAATATTCTGAGATAAAAAATAAATAAAAGTCACCTGCCTATATGGCAATACCTCCTCCTGATGGAGTGATTGTCAAACACATCCTCCCCCTGCAGGCGGGGCAGCTTTGCTGGTGCATCCTCCTTTGTAAAACTCACCCTTCGGTAATATCTCCCGGGGGCTCTGGTCATCTTGCCGCCTTCCTCTGCGGTCATTCTCCGGGCACCCCATCTCCTTACTCTGTGTTCCCGTCAGACATACATCAAAGTCTCCTGGAGTCCTAGGAGACTGCATTTCCCAGGAAGCTGCTGTTCCCAAGGCGCTCCGGGAGGGGGTGCCCTGTTGGCCTCCATCACCCTCTCCTTAGACCTGAGCGCTGACTGACACAGGGAAGCCCGTGATCCACATGCACCCCACATGGCTGCCAGAAATCAGTGCTTTTTTTTTTTTGCTCACAAGTGTCATTTAATGATTAGTGAATATAAAAAAAGTGTTTTTAGGAACTATTCTGTGATACTTAGATGAGTTTTGAATAAATGGCTGGGGAAAAAAATGTTGTTGTTTTTTTTCTTTCCTGTGAAGAAAAAACCAAAACATTTCAGGCAAAATGTATTGTTATGAGGAGCAAACAGTTGGATAAGTTCATTTTAAGAAAATTAAATGTGTAATATATTTTCTTTTTTTCAAAACTAGTTTTTGAAATGTTGTAAGTTCTATAAAATGCAATGTATAGTTAGCTACATATCTACTATAAACTATCTTCTCAAGAAAACTCTGCACTATTACACAGCCAAACTTGTTGAACCAAAACTATGGTTACTCTGAATAAGGAAAATTCTGGATGTTCATGAAAATTGATAAAAATGTGATTTTTATAATAAATTTTCAGGTTACGTTTTTAGTTGTTTGGGGTATTTATTCTCTCCTTTATAATACCCAGGATGAAAGAAAAGTGAAATTTTTACAGTACAGAAAAAAACTTAGTCAAATTAATTCAACATTGGAATCAGACAATTTTGGTTTTTGCATTTGAATACACGAAAGTATATATTTTTTCCTGCTCTAGAAAAAGTTTGGACTTCCTGTGTGATTTGGGGCATTTTCTCCCTCCCACTCAGTGTGTTTCTCCTGTGGGGAAGGATGATACCCATGCCTTAGGGCTGTTGGGAGGACTGAAGGACACCCTGACAAAGGCCCTGTTAGAGTGTGGTATCCAGCACCTGCCTCACACACGTCAGCATGGATGGATGCTTCCCAACTTCTTAGCATGTTTCTCTTTACCTCTGAACAGCTAGACAGGGCCTGAGGAAGAAGATCGCCAGATAAAACAGAGGGTTCTCAAAGTCGCAAGTATGGCCCTCACCAGGATGGTGCATGAGGGCATGTGTATGCCATGGAGTTCTCTACTCAGCCATGGGAAAATGATGAGCTGATAATGTTTGTAACAACCCGGATGGAACCAGAGACCATTCTTCTAAGCGAAGTATCACAAGAATGGAAAAGTAAACAGCACAAGTACTCACCATTAAATTGGAACTAATCCATCAATAGCCGTGTGCACATTTGGTACACAGAAAGCAAGTGGGAGGAGGGGCTCAGTGGGGAAGAATAAGATCAGTTAAGTCTGAATTTTAAATAAATAATGAATAATTTTTAGTATAAGTACATCCAATGCTAACAATAAATATTTTGGACATACTTATATATATATATATATATATATATTTTTTTTTTTTTTGAGACACAGTCTTACTCTGTCGCCCTTGGTAGAGTGCTGTGGCATCATAGCTCACAAAAACCTCAAACTCTTGGGCTCAAGTGATTTTTCCTCAGCCTCCCAAGTAGCTGGGACTACAGGCACCTGCCACAATGTCCAGTTATTTTTTATTTTTTTATTTTTTTAGAGACAGGGTCTTGCTCTTGCTCAGGCTGGTCTCAAACCAGTGAGCTCAAACATTCCACCTGCCTCAGCCTCCCAGAGTGCTAAGATCAGAGGCTTGAGCTACCACACCCAGTTGATATACTTGTATTAAACTAATTATTTTTAGCTGAAATTTAATTTTTACTGAGAGCCCTGTATTTTATCTGGCAGCACAGGTGGCTCCCCAGAGGTGACGCCTCCATGCTTGGGCGGCTGCACAGATCTCGCCTCCATCTCCACTCTGCTACCTGGATGTCCAGCAAACTTTGTTGTTTTAGTTCAGTTGTACTTTTTAGTTTCACAGTTTCCATTTAGTTGTTTTTTTAACTTCTATTCCTTTGCTGAGGTTTTCTGTTTTTAAAATTTGTTTCAAGAGTATTTATTACTGATTGTTGAAGCACACTTACGATTTTATAAAAATCCTTGTCAGATAATGCCAACATTAGACTTCCCAGCCTCACTTGCCCGTGGCTTCTTATTGAAACTATGGCATTTCTGGTCCTTGGCATACAAAGGGTTCATGACTATATCCAGTCCATTTGGATTATTATATTTGGAGATATTCCATCTTAACAGATAGCAACCTGGCTGGGGCTGGCTATGAGTCCTGGCCCACCTCTGTGAGTGGCAGTCTCTACGGCAGTTCAGTTCACAGAGGCACCAAGATGCTACACTGGTTGGCTCAGTTCCCCTGGTGACCCTAGGCTCCTACTCAGTCCCTGCCAGGGCCACCTCTGGGGTGCAGGCCACCTTGATGGGTGACCTGAGGTCACTGGGCATGGGTCCCCTATGGCATTTGAGGAGGGCTCCGCATGCGTTTGTCCACCCAACTGGTGTGGAGGGACTGGTCTTCTGCCAGGGTCACCTGAAGGGTCTGGGGCAGGTGTCAGGCTCCCTATGGGGCCTCTGTGGTGCCCCTTCCTGGCTTTTCTTCATTTCATTTTGTCTGAGCCTGGTGACCTTTGTAAGGTGAAGGTCTTCCAATGCCAGGTTTTGAAAAAATATGGAGATAGACGGGAAACAGAAACTCATCAGGTTGCGATCCCTCCAACCCCAAGGTCGCTGGCCAACTCATCATCTTCTTTCTTGTTGTCCTAGTGACCAATTTCAGAGGACGTTGGTCATGTTTACAGGATAGGACAGTGTGCGGGGAGTCCACCCCCACTGGCCTAGATACCATCTATGGCTCATTAACTTCTATATTAAAATTTTTGAGTAATTTCAAAGAGAAAGTAAAAAAAAAAAAAGACCAACGATGCTGTTGAAATTGACAAAAATTGCTTATTTTCTTGTACTTCTGTTATAACATTCTAACTTAGAGAGGTTTATGGATAAAATAAAAGTACACTTTGAGCCTTGGGAGGCCAGGAGCCCAGGGAGAAGGTGACTATCTGGCTTCACCATTGCCACGTCCCTGGTGCCTGGCATGAGACCAGGGCTGGGTGTTTGCAGACCTGCTCTAAATCTCTGTAACTCCACTGTCTCAGGACCAGCACTGTCTGGCCTCAAATCCCGGGGTCAGGAGAAAAGTTATCTTCTCACCTCACAGTCAGCAGTTTGTCTGGCTCCATGTGTATTATCACGTGGACTTCAATAGGCAAAGAAAACTTAGAATATAATTGTTATCATTACCATTTTTTCCTTGAAAAAAATAGAGACCCTGAGAGTATTTGCTTAAAAGCCAGCTAGAACTTGATGGAGAGAAGATTTGAACCAAGTTCTTTCAGCTTTGCCAGAGTTTAGGCTTGGTGAAAAGCCCCAAATTCTACAAAACCCCAATAACAAGGCCTGGTATTCAATAAACTGACAATTTGCAGTAACTTCTGGAGGTAGAGAAAATACATCACAGTTACCCACTCTCAGGGCCTGGCAGATACGTCACGGTTACCCACTCTCAAGGCCTGGCAGATACGTCACAGTTACCCACTCTCAGGGCCTGGCAGATACGTCACAGTTACCCACTCTCAAGGCCTGGCAGATACATCATGGTTACCCACCCTCAAGGCCTGGCAGATACGTCACGGTTACACACTCTCAGGGCCTGGCAGATACGTCACGGTTACCCACTCTCAAGGCCTGGCAGATACGTCACAGTTACCCACTCTCAGGGCCTGGCAGATACGTCACAGTTACCCACTCTCAAGGCCTGGCAGATACATCATGGTT
>CAUYQV010015983.1:0-15981 GCA_963574575.1 Galagoides demidoff | reverse complement strand
TTTTTATTCCCATTCTGAGGGCTGTCTACTTGCTTTACTTACTGTGTTCTTGGCTGTGCAGAAGCTTTTTAGTTTGATCAGGTCCCAGTAGTGTATTTTTAATGTTGCTTCAATTGCCCGGGGCGGGGGGGTCCTCCTCATAACAAAGACACCCAGGCTGATTTCTTCAAGTGATTACCCGCCACTTTCTTCTAGAATTATTATGCTTTCATGTCTTAAGTTTAAATCTTTAATCCAGTGAGAGTCTATCTTAGTTAATGGTGAAAGGAGTGGGTTCAGTTTCATTCTTCTACAGGTCACCACCCAGTTCACCTAGTACCATTTGTTAAGTAGGAAATCTTTCCCTACTGAATTCTTTTAATTGGCTTGTCAAAGATCAGATAATGGTAAGTAGCTGGGTTCATCTCTTGGTTCTCTATTCTGTTCCATACCTCTACCTCTCTGTTTTGTGCCAGTACCATGCTGTTTTGATCACTATGGATTTATAGTATAATCTGAGGTCTGGTAGTGTGATTCCTCCTTTGTTTTTATTTCTGAGTAATGTCTTGGTATTTGAGGGTTTTTCTGATTCTATATAAAATGAAGTATTATTTTTTCGAGATCTTTAAACTATGACAGTGGAGCTTTAGTAGGGATTGCATTAAAATTGTATATTGCTTTGGGTAGTATGGACATTTTAACAATGTTGATTCTTCCCATCCATGAGTATGTTTTTTCCATTTGTTAACCTCTTCAGCTATTTCTTTTCTTAGAGTTTCATAGTTCTCTTTGTAGAGATCTTTCAAATCCTTTGTTAGGTAAACTCCCAAATATTTCATCTTCTTTGGCAGTACTGTCAACGGATTGGAGTCCTTGACTGTTTTTTCAGCTTGGCTGCTGTTAGTATATATAAAGGCTACAGATTTATGAGTGTTAATTTTGTAACCTGAGATGCATGCTGTATTCCTTGATCACTTCTAAGAGTTTTATAGTAGAATCTCTGGTGTTTTCCAGATATACAATCATATCATCTGTGAAGAGTGAAAGTTTGATCTCTTCTGACCCTATATGGATAACCTTGATTGCCTTTTCTTGCCTAAATGCAATGACTAAGACTTTCATTACAATGTTAAAAAGCAGTGGAGACAATAGGCAACCTTGCCTGGCTCCTGCTCTGTGTGGAAATGATTTCAATTTAACTCCATTCAAGATGATATTGGCTGTGGATTTGCTGTAGATGGCCTCTATCAGCTTAAGAAATATCCCTTCTATACCCATTTTCTTAAGTATTCTGATCATGAAAGGATGCTGGATCTTATCAAAAGCTTTTTCTGCATCAGTTGAGAGAATCTTATGTTCTTTGTTTTTTAATTTGTTTATGTAATGAATTATATTTGTATATTTACATAGACTGAACCAGCCTTGAGACCCTGGGATTAAAGCTACTTAGTCATGGTGTATAATTTGTTTGATGTGTTTCTGGATTGTTTCCTACAATCTTATTGAATATTTTTGCTTCAATATTAATTAGTGATATTGGTCTATAATTTTCTTTTCTTGTTGGGTATTTTCCTGTTTGGGGGATCAAGGTGATGGTTGCGTCATAGAATGTGTTGGATAGTATTCCTTCTTTTTCTATATTTTGGAAAAGATTGAGTAATACAGGTACTAGTTTCTCTTTAAAGGTTTGGGAGAATTCAGATGTGAAGACATCTGGTCCCGGGCTTTTCTTTTCTAAGGAGATTTTGTATAGTTGATGCTATTTCAGAACTTGATATAGGCCAGTTCAACATTTCCACTTCATTCTAGCTAAGTCTAGGAAAGTGACAGGCTTCCAAGTATTGATCCATTTCCTTCAGATTTTCATATTTCTGAGAATAAAGTTTCTTATAATATTTATTAAGGAGTTTTTGATTTTCTGAGGAGTCTGTTATTTCATCTTTACCATTTCTGATTGATGAAATTAGAGATTTTATTCTTTTTTTCTTGGTTAGGTTAGCCAAAGGTTTATCTTTTTTATTGACCTTTTCAAAAAATCAAATTTTTGATTTATTGATCTGTTTGTTGTATAATTCTTTTGCTTTTAATTTCATTTCATTCTGCTCTAATTTTGGTTATTTCTTTTCTTCTGCTGGGTTTGGGATTGGAATGTTCTTTTTTTTTCCAGTTGCTTGAGATGTCCCATTAAGTTGTTAATGTCCTCTCTTTTCATTCTCTTGATGAAGGCTTGCAGTGCTATAAATTTCCCTCTTAGGACTGCCTTTGTGGTATCCCAGATTTTCTGATAATTCGTATCTTCATTATCATTTTTTTCCAAAAATTTGGTAATTTCCTTCTTAACCTCAATTATGACCCAGCTATTCTTCAGCAAATGGTTATTTAGTTTCCATGTTTTTGTATGAGTATGCAGATTTCTGTTGTTACTGAATTCATCTTTTATTCCACCATCGTCTGAGAAGATGCAAGGAATAATTTCTATTCTTTTAAATTTGCTGAGGTTAGACTTGTAACCTAAGATGTGATCAATTTTGGAGTATGTTCCATGGGCTGAATAGAGGAATGCACATTCAGTTTTGTTAGGATGAAATGTTCTGTAGATGTCTGTTAAATCCAACTGTTGAATGGTTAAGTTTAAGTCTAAAATTTATTTGTTTAGCTTCTTAATGGAGGAGCTACCCAACACTGCCAAAGGAGTGATAAAATCTCTGACTATTATGGTGCTGGAGGAACATGTTGCTCATGCCTGTTAGAGTCTCTCTTATAAATTGAGGCTCATTCTGGTTGGGTGCATAAATGTTAATAATTGAAATCTCATCATGTTGAGTGTTACCCTTAACAAATATGTAGTGACCATCCTTTTCTTTCCTTAGTCTTGTTGGTTTAAAGCCTATTGTATCTGTGAATAAAATTGCAACACATGCTTTTTTCTGATTTCCATTTGCCTGGCATATAGATGACCATCCCTTTACCCTGAGTCTATATTTATATTTTAAGATAAGATGAGATTCTTGTATACAGCAGATATCTGGCCTGAGTTTTTGTATCCAGTCAGCCAACCTGTGGCTCTTTAGAGGACAATTTAAGCCATTCACATTAATAGAGAATATTGATAAGCTTGGTAGAATTTTGGGTATTGAGTTTTTCAAAAGTTCAGTGTACATTTTTAATTCTTTCACCACTGTGGAAGTTGGAAGTTGATCAAAAGTTTCTGAGTCAGTTTACTTTGGTGGTAGATGATTGTGCTGGTCATTATGGAGGCTATGTCTGAGAATATCCTGGAGAGCTGATTTAGTTATGGAAAATTTCTTCAACATGTGAACATCATTAAAGTATTTAATTTCTCCATCATAAAACTTAGCTTAGCTGGATACAGGATCCTAGGTTGAAAGTTATTTTGTTTTAGGAGATTAAAAGTCAATGACTACCTCCTTCTAGCTTGAAAGGTTTCAGCAGAGAAATCTGCAGTCATTCTAATATTCTTCCCCTTGTAGGTTGTGGTTTTCGTATGTTTGGCTGCTTGCAGAATTTTCTTCTTCATTTTAACTTTGGCATAGTTAATTATAATGTGTCCAGGAGATATTTTATTTGGGTTGAGTCGTGCTGGAGTTCTGAAACTGTCTGCTATCTGAATTTCAGAATCTCTTGGCATGTCTGGGAAATTCTCCTTCATTATCTCATGAAGTAGGGCATCCGTGCCTTTCAAAGCCACCTCGTCACCTTCAGGGATTCCTAAAAGGCGAATATTACTTTTCTTAGAATTATCCCAGAGCTCTCTGAGTGAATGATCCATTTCCACTTCTCTTCTTCTTTGAGCATTTGGGAGCATTCAAAAGCTTTGTCTTCAATGTCAGAAATCCATTCTTCTGCCTGTTCCATTCTGTTACTGAGAGATTCAACTATATTTTTCAGATCTTTCAGGGCTGCAGGTTCTTGTCTCAATGTGTCAAATCTTTGGTGATTTTGTCTTTGAATTCATTGAATTCTTGAGACAACTTTTGAAATGCTCCTTGAATTTCTCATTCCTTCTTTACCTCCATTCTATTAATCTTATTTGAAATTTAAATTCTGAATTTGATTTCTGACATCTCAGTCATTTGTTTATGAATGGGATCTTCAGTTGTGTCTGCCATGTCATTCCTTGGGAGAGTTGATAAACACTGATTATTCATGTTACAGGAGTTTTTGCACTGATTCCACCCCATGATTATTTCACACTGTTTGGCTAGATGAGTAGATAAGGTAAGTTGGATTGGGGGCTTCTAGAGTAGTGATTAACCAGCCTTTGCCCAAGAGCTGGGACTTGTATCTGTACCTTTTCTCTTAGAGCTTTGCAAAGAACCCATACAGTGCTATAGCCTGAAACTCTGGGGTCCTGCATGGTGGTGGGGCCAAGTGGCTCTGTCTTGTTTTCAGCTGGTCTCTCTCCTACCCTAGTGAATCAGTAACACTGGATTGATGTCTCGGCTGTGTAGAAATATCAGCAATTAATTTGCTCCACTCCCCCCATGGGCAACAACTGGAAAAGGAAAATCAAACCTTCCTACAATCACACACCCAGGGTACCACTTTGGATAGTTCTTGGGTGACTGGCCCTGTTCAAGAGTTCCAAATTAATTGTCCCAGTCAGGACTCATCTCAGATGGGATAGTTCAAAATGTCTCCAGCAACTAGATAGCAGGGGTTTGCTGGCAGCTCAGGTATAACTTGCTCTGGTGCTCCGTGAGGTCAGAAGGACCCACCCAGCAAATTAATTAGTCTGGGAAGGTTGATGCCTCCTTCCCCACCTTGCAGCTCTATCACACCCTGTCACTGGCAACTCCACAGGGCTGTGACCCAGTTCCCTACAATGAGCAGATGCTCCAGGTGTTTGCACCTGTCTGAGTCACAGGGAGATCTACTGCTCCTCAGCCAGGCTGCTGCTCTCTGCCACTATCTGGCAGGGGGAGTTGAGGCCTGACAACTTTGGGTGCTTAATAGAAGCTGGGGTGGTTCACTCCATTCTAGCCCCGCCCCTGATTGATGTTACTGACACTTATATTTTGGCAGAAATTGTTTCTGTGCCAGCTATATTCTCCTACAGACCAGGTGCTATTTGAGTTCACAGAAACTGCAACTCAGCCCCAGTCTGTGCTGTTGCCTGGAGCTGGTGTGTCTGTCTCTGTTGCTTTCTGTGTTGGGGTAGGCATGATTAGACCTCACACTCAGCTGTCCTTTTCTGCCTCTCCCTGCCTACTTTTATCTTAGCTATGATCCCTGAGGGCTGGGTCCTGCTTAGGCTCACCAGAGCAGTCCTTCTGTCTCAGTCCCGTCCTGGGAGTATGCCATCTCTGCAGGAGTGTATTCTAGACTCCATCCCTGCTGTGTCTGCACAGGCAGGTACTGCCTCAGGTATACCCTTTACTCACGGGGCCTGCGTTTCCATCCCAGATCTGTTCTGCCAGTGGTTTCTTCTGGTTACTCACAGAAGCAGGCAGTGTCTTTCCAAAATATCCCCAGGAGTGTGAGCCCTATTGTTCCCAACACTGCTGCTGCTTTGTACTGTGGGGCACCGCCTCACCCTCTCCCATATGGTTCCCTCAGTTCACTGTCTTCTCCTTACTCCCATGCCACAGAATTAGCACAGACCAGCAATAGCCCATGGCTTGTCCATACCTCTCAAGAAATTGCCCAACAATCTGGACTCTATGGGGGACAGGCTTCCATACCTCAGAGTAAGTGTGGAGGGGAGTGCTGGGAGTTCAGAATTTCAGATAGAGAATATATACAGTTTTATGCCTGGCAGGAGAGTCCCATGGCACACTGGTGCGTCCTCTCTGGGGATGGAGTTCTGAGTTTTAGAGGGTCTCTCCTGTGGGATTAAAATAGGAGGGGATCTGAACTCTGCTCACTTGTTTATATGTAGAAAGTGTACTGCAAGCTATTCTCTTAGAGGAGGGGACTTGCATCTGCTTGGTGATGGATTTTGTACCTATTGTTTATTTCCTTAGGGTTGCAGCTTGCCTCAGCAGGGCTGATGTGCATTCTTCAACCTTCGCTCTTGGCTCAGCTCCAAACCATCAGCTTACTTGCTAAACTTCTGTCCTTTAACTTTCTTTCTGGATGGGAGTCTCTGTGGGAAACTGGCTCCAGTCAGCCATCTTGCCTCTGCCCCCTAGTTCTTCTATTTATTTATTTACTAACTTATTTTTGAGACAGGGACTCTATCTTTCACAGGAGCTAGAGTGCCCTGGCATCATCTCACTCCAACTTCAACCTCCTGGGTTCACTTCCCAAGTAGCTGGGACTACAGGCATGGGTCACCACAGGTGGTTAATTAATTTTTTTGTAGAGACAGAGTTTCACTATTGCCCAGGCTGGTCTCAAACACCTGGCTTCAAGCAATTGCCTGTTTTGGACTCCCAAAGTGCTAGGATTACAGGGTGAGCCATTGCACTTGGCCCAGAGTTTACTTTTTAATATACCACTCCCTTCATAATATTCTAAATTTTAAACTTTAAAGAGCTGCCTATTGTCTGTAGACATGGTTCGCAAAAGTGGTTTTATTTGTTTACTACTAGAAGGCTTTGGTTTTTAGTTAATCCTAATATGGAACTGAAACAAATAAAACATCAATTGTAGAACTGTTTTGAATGAAAATAATAAAAATAAAAAAAAAAGAAAATAATAAAAATAACTTAAACCTCTTCTACTTGAACTTTATCTACAAAATATACTTTGGATTCTTCCATTGAATTTTGAAACATTATATAATTTCAAGTACAAATTATAAGGCATAAGTACAAAATTCCTTTTAGTTTTGGGGGCTTCTCTTACTAGAGTTACATGATACCTTGAAGTGGTTTTGATTTGCATTTCTCTGATGACTAAAGATAATGAGCATTTTTTCATGTGTCTGTAGGCCATGCACCTGTCTTCTTCAGTGAAGCTTCTGTTCAAGTCTTTTGCCCACAATGAAATGGGATCATTCATTCTTTTCTTAGTAATAAGTTTGAGTTCTCTGTGGATTCTGGTTATCAAACCTTTGTCAGAAACATAACTTGCAAATATCCTCTCCCATTCTGAGGGCTATCTGCTTGCTTTACTTACTAACTACAGATGTTGGCATGGATGTGGAGAAAAGGTAACACTTCTGCGTTGTTGGTGGGAATGCAAGCTAATACATTCCTTTTGGAAAGAAGTTTAGGGAACACTCAGGGATCTAAAAGTAGACCTGCCATTCAACCTTGCAATTCCTCTACTAGGTATATATCCAAAAGACCAAAATTCACTACGTTACAAAGATATTTGCATCAGATTGTTCATTGCAGCTCAATTCTTAATTGCAAAGTCATGGAAGAAGCCCAAGTGCCCATCAGCCCATGAATGGATTAATTGTAATATATGTATACCATGGAATACTATGTAGCCTTAAAAAAGATGGAGATTTTACCTCCTTTATGCTTACATGGATGGAGCTGGAACATATTCTTCTTAGTAAAGTATCTCGAGAATGAAAGAAAAAGTATCAAATTTACTCAGTACTTTTATGAAACCAATTTATAATTACTCACACTTTCATATGAAAGATAAATCACAACTACAGCCCAGGTTGTAGAAGGGAAGAGGAGGAGTATGGGAGGGGAGGGGGAAGGTTTGATTGTGGAACCACACCTATGGAGCAAGGGTATATGTCATATCTAGTAACATTATATCTTAACATAATAATTAAGTAAATGAGGTGAAACCCTATATTAACTAATTTGATCTAAGCATTCCAAGTTGTATATAAAATCAGCACATTATACCCCATAAATACATTAATGTGTACATGATCTATGTGTATATGACTTAATAAAAAAAAAAAAAAGAACAAACCCCAAATTCTTTTTAGGATGGTTTTGATCTGTTTACTATCCAGTTGTTCCATGTATATTCCATCATCTTTGTGTCTTAGTTTTTATAATGTTTAGTGCCCATGGTGTTGTTTAACCATATTTTTGCTTTTTAAAATTCTCTTTGTATTTCAAAATGCTGCTGAAGCACTCCCTTTTCACTGAACATGTGAATGAATGTTTCAGAAATAGAAGAGTGAAGTATCCTTTTCTGTAACATTTAGGTATTTTGAAAGAGTACTGTTTCTCATTTTTGGAGATTACTTCTATACTATATTTAATTATTAGGAAAATGGATATCATTGTTTTATATTTATCATTTTTCAAAGCCATGAACTAAATGATTTTATGTATTCAAACAAAATGGATCCAAGATTTTTTGTTGCTAATTTTATACATTAAGAGTATGAACGTAAAAATAATATCCACATGACCAAAACTGATACTTTTAAAACATACTTTATTATAAATTTTACATTTGTTTTCTCTTAGGGCCTGCATCATACAATCCCGTTTTAAGGAACTCTTGCCCCATGCCCTTATGTGTTAATACATCAAAGCGCTTTGAAGTTTCCAAAGAGATTACTCCTGGCCCAACAACATATGAGGTTTGTCAATATTTCTCTGTTATCAATGACACAGATGTCCAAACTGTCCAATGATTGTGGTCCTTACAATAATATTTACAAACTTTAATAACTGGAGCTCTCTTAAACTGTATATTCACATTTGGGGGAGGGAGATTGACATTGTTGTTGGAACATATCTTTACTTTGCCAATTTCATTTAATTTTTTAATTTTTTTACATATATATGTGTTTATTAGGTTTCTACTTTTTGCCTTCACAAAATTAAAAAGGCTTAACATTTAACAACAATAACAATGTTTAAGATAAGGACTAGAAACAGACACCTCTTAGAGAATGAATGAAGATAAATGCATTCATAAAAGAAATCAGATGATTGCTGCAGTGAAGTATTAAGCAATAATAATAATAGTAATGCAAAGAAAGTAACATTTGCATTGTCAAATAAGAGTATGTCTATTATAGAAGGCTTTGACTCTGAGGTTCAGGATGGAGTCATCAAGTAACTTTTTATTTTTTTTCTCCGAAGTCTCAGAAAATAGACACTAATGTTTATAAATAAAAGTAAAAAATAATTTCAAAAAACAGATCATGCCAAATCCTATAGACAATAAAAAAAGAAGAAATACTTCAAAATCATTCTGCTTAATTTGGATACACCTGATATTAAAATTGGAAAAAATACATTATGAAGGGGAAATTACAAACATAATTCACTTTTAAATGAGGATGCAGTATACTGTATCCTAAACAACATATTAACAAGTTGAATTAAAAATTAATATTTAAGTAATGTACTTTAGTCAAAATTAAATCCAATTTATGTGAAAATTAGTCACTATTTTCTTTTCTTTTCTTTTGGTTTTCTTCTTCTTTTCCTTGCCCTCATCCCCACCCTCCTTCTCTCTCTGCTCTCCCCTTCCTCCATGCCCTACCGTGTCATTGATTGTCCTCATATCAAAGTTGAATACATAGGATTGTGTATGCTTCACTAAGGATAATGTGTTTCACATCCGTCCAGGTTAGTACGAATGCTGCAAAATCTCCATTTTTTAATGGCTGAATAATATTCCATGGTATGCATATACCACAGGTTACCAATCCATTCCTGGGTTGAAGGACATTTAGGCTGCTTCCACATTTTAGTGATTATAAATTGGGCTGCAATAAACAGTCTAGTACAAGTGTCTTTATAAGGAAAGTTTTTATTTCCTTCTGGATGGATGCCCAGTAATGGGATTGCAGGATCAAATGGGAAGTAAGCTTCACATTTTAATATGCTGTTATTTACATATGAAATTTTATTATAAGAACACTGAGTGAAGTTTGATGTCTGTTTTTTAACATCCCTCAGCAATAATAATGTTCTGGCCTAGATCCCTGAAATATAGGCCATCCATTCAGGTGGTTCCTGCACTGCAGGTCTGCATCGCAAATTGATAAAATTTCTGGATGAAAGAATGGCAAGTGAATTTGTTGTATGCTTTGGAGTCTAAAATTCTAGTGGTATCAAAATGACTGGAGCTTGACAGTTAAATTTGAACTCTTATTCCTTGCCAGCTGTTACAAACTTGATGAAGACAGACAGGCTATTAAGAAATATGTATTTCAAAGCATTAAATTGTATTTAAAATATTACTTAAGAAAATGGGATTGTGCCTCCTGTGTTCTAAAGAGGTCAGGTAACCTTTTGTTTTCTGTTTAAATATCCAAAAATAGAAAGATTATTTTTTTTAACTTTCTTTGCATACAGCTTCATCTTTTGTCTCAAAGCAGAGTTAGTGGTGGTTGTTACCTCTCTTAGCATAGCCCGCTGCAGGAGAGTTTGGTCTGTCCAGGAGGTGACACAGAAAATGCAGATGTGACCAGGAAACGATTCTTGTTTATTTCTCTTTGCAGGAGGCAGAGGGTGTTTGGACTAGGGGTTATTAAACCTGGCACATACCAGAACCACCTGCGGAGTTTGTAAAACAGGCTGCTATGGACCCACAGAGCCTCTGGGGGTGGAACCCAGGTATTGGTGTGGTTGGTGATTCTCATGGGCAGCTATGGTTGAGAATTGCTAGCAACTTCCACTTCTGTTGGAAAGCAAAGTAATCAGATTAAATGAATTGTTACTAAAGAGTGAATGGCTTATTGTGTTTTTCACCTCTTCCATATCAGTGTGTAATGGAGATTCTAGTCCATGTGACCAAGTGTAATGAAGACTGTTTTGTCCAGCTTAGACAGTCTCTATGCCTATGTGCTCCAAGTTCTGAATCCAACTTCCAAAAGTCAAATTGCCAGGCACTTACCTGATACCTATAGTTGAGTAGATTATTTGTAAACTTAAAATTTGTAGGAATGTACATGTTTGATTCCTGAAGCTTTGGTCTTATCACCATTAGAGCTATGCCTGTGCAGCAAAAGGGACTCGGCGGCCCTGACGTGTGCGTCAGCTTTCTTAACCGCACGGCACACTCGAGCCTATAGTCAAACTTCCACGGTACACTTAAACTATGTTGCTCAAAAAAAAAGAGTAAAACAGAGAATATACTTACTGTGCTTTGAACTTGTTCTGAAAATAATTTAATTAATGATGTTTAAAATTTTTCCTAGCACACTAAGATCCTCTCACAGCACCCTAGTGTGCTGGGCATGCTGTTAAAAGTCGCTGCCCTAAAACAATTAATAGGATTTTAGAGCATTTGAATCCTTTTTGTTTTCTTTTTATTTTTTTATGGTGAAAAGTTATACATCTGGAATTCGCCCTTTGGACTTGGTTTAGATGATCCCAATTTTGTTGGCAATATCCAGAGCATCGTAATCAGGAGCCAGTGGAACACGTCTCCTCCTTGCCATCAGGTCTGGGTGGCGTGTTGACCGTGGCTGCAGCAGTGTCATGGAGCTTCTCCACAGCCTGTCTGACCTGGGGCTTGTTGGCTTTGACACCCTCCATGAACACAAGTGTGCTGTTTTCTTCTGCCTTCTGCACAGCAGGCTCAGTGGTTGGGGGAACTTGATGGTGGCACAGTGGTCAGATGTGTTTCTCTGGGAGCCACTCTTCTGCCTTCAGAGCCTCAGTATCTTGGCTGCTAGAAGGTACGTGATAGAGGGATCTTCTTCTTCTTCTTTTTTGTTTTCTTGAAAGGTTTTTGTTTTTTTGTTTTTTTTGATAATATAGAAAGAGTTGGGTCTCAGATTATCCGAATAACTCTTGGATTCTCTAGTTACCTGAAGTATATCGACCTAATTATTGTATAAGTATACAATACTTACTTACAGTGTGTGTTAACTCACTATTTTTACATTCAAATTGGCGTGCCTATGCTCTTATGAATGCGAGGTTGTGTTTGTCCATTTGTCAGACTCTTCTGTGTAAGGTAACAGGCTGATGAGGTTTGAGAGAGATTTGGTGATCCTAGGAAAACCATTAGTAGATCTGAGACTCACATTTTTTATCTGTAAATGGGAATGATAACAGTACATAATTTGTAAGCTCACCATGGACCTGAGTAAAGCACAGGCCCCCTGTGCCTAGTTCATAGCATGAAATGTTAGCACGGCTTAGATTATTGTTATTCATTTCTTTGGCAAAGGAAAGAAAAAGAGGGAAAATCAATAATTGCTTTAAAAGTTAAGGATTTTTTTAATACAAAAGGTTGGATTTGTTCCTATCAAAAGTATTTAAAATGTAAGAGTTTGAACATCTGAAATCTAAAATCAAGAAGTATGACATAGCATTTTTGATTTTAAAGGAATCTCGTAAAATTTCATCATATTGGTGTATCAAGGTCCCTCTACCTGCCTTTTATAGGAGAGGCCAGGGAATGTGTTCCTAATATGGAAAGAAGGAACAAATGCATGTGATTTTGGGCATGTCCCAGGCATTCCTTGGGACTAAGACAGGGCAGCAAAATGATTTCTCTCTGAACTAATTTAGGGTGAGACAACACCTAGGAAGCAGTGTGTCTGGGAGTCACAATCTCCAGTTGCTTTGTGGAGATGTTCCTATGCTGACCTGCTCCCATCCCCTCCTCTGCAGCCCCAAACTACCACCTATTTTCTCTTCTTCTGGTATATCTTAGGGATATTCTTTCAGGGACTTTATGTTAGCACTCATTTCAGAAGCAAAATACAAATAGAAACTATAAAGGGCTTAATCGAAAAATGAAGATATTTCAAAAAGAGCAGATACAGAGACTGAACTTCCTACTTACTCTCCTTTAGACTTTAACTTTTTATTTCTCTCTCCAAACAGATGCTGGTAGCTTATTGCAATTTATGTCTATCTTTGCATATTTCCTCTTATTTAATTCCAACTTCCATGTCTATACTTTAAATAGCAATTTCTATGTCCAAGAATGATTTAGTATTTAGCTCTTGAGGGTGAAAACTGGCCATGTATGTACATTTTCTTAAAATTTGCTTTGAATTTTACACCTGGGACAAGTGGTTGAAATCTTGCTCAGAGTTATTCTGTTAGTTAATAAAAGTAGTCATCGATTGATGTATGATAGGAAAAGAGTTTCTGATGTCAGGAATATTTTATTTTACTTTGGGAGCAGATGACAATTGAGATGGTTTTTTTTTTTTGTAGTTTTTGACCACAGCCGGGTTTGAACCCACCACCTCCAGTATATGGGGCCGGCGCCATACCCCCTTTGAGCCACAAGTGCCACCTAAGGTTTTCGTTTTTTAACTTCTGTCTTTATGAATTCTCCATTAAAACACTAATTTTTTTTTTTTTTTTGCTTGTTTCTTTGAGACAAATTCTTATTCTGTCACCTGGGCTGGAGTGCTGTGGAATCATCACAGCTCACTGCAACCTCAAGTTCGTGGGCTCAAGTGATCCTCCTGCCTCAGTCTCCCAAAGTTCTAGGATTATAGGTCTGACCCACTGCACCCAGTCCTAAAAGACTAATTTTTATCTCCACATGGGGGGGAATTTTATATCCTGAAACCATTAACTGCTTCTCAACCTTTCTCTCCTTCATCAGACATGTTTGCTTACTGTTACATCTCTTTTAGTTATTCTTGATCCTAATAATAATTTTTAAAAGGATTAAAAGTTGCACTTCCCCATAGATCATGCTGCAAGTACCAAATGACTGAAAAACAAACAATTGATTTTCTTGCATCAATCACCAGACTGTGGGACAGAATAGGGGTGGTGGGAGGAAGGAAGGAGGTAAAGAAAAGTTAAAAGCACAGAGCAGGCCTGTTTCAAGGGTATCCAGCCAGGGCTATAGGGCTGAACCTATAGAAGTGATTTCATAATATGTGTCAAAATAAATGCGGGAAACAGCTTTTGCTTCAAAGTTTGGAATGTTGTGGTAACTAATATTTAGGTGAAGGAATGTTACAATTGGAATAGCTGACCCAAAACTCCTCCCAGAACCACCAATTTTATTTATTCAACTTACTGAAGAGAAGAAAAGTGACAAGAAGAGGCCTAGATCGCTTATTTGGCAAGTTACTCAGAGTTCTTTTCCTTGAGAGGGAAGCAATTAAGATGGATTTTATTATGCTCAGCATATGTGTTTGCTTGGTTCAAAACTGTTTACATCTTTACTGGCAAGGGATTTGTGAAAATAGATCAGTCCAAAGAACTTTGTTCCCCTCGTGTGTGGAATGCTGAGAAAGTTGCATTTTTAACCGATGATGAACGCAGTTGCTCTCAGGATTCATGGATGAAGTCATGAAGTCTTGAAAATTTTGGAACCCAAAGTTTTGACTCATGTTACAGTTTGAGAACTGCTTTAAGAAAAAGGCCTCATTTAATTTTGAGCCTGTGGCTTCACTGTCATAAGTCTGAGGCTCATTTCCTAAGGATAATATTTGTAAGCCCCTAATTAAGGCATTGCTTTAATTAGACTTGAGTTGTGAAGAAAGAGGTACACCCAGGCTGCTCTGGGGCTCTGTGTCTCACAGCAGGCATCTTGTGCTGTCCCTCTGTGGTTCGGGTGCTGCGCAATAAAGCCTGGGACCCTTTGTTAAATAGGGTGAAATTTTTTTGAGCAAGATTTCTAAGACCCTTAGGTGTACAAGTGAGACACTTACATGTACAAGTGAGTATTCCAAGTTACCCAGAAAGGGCAAGGTGTGCAGCACTTCCAGACTCCTATCAAGCAATATCCCTACTTATCTCTCAGAACACAGGAGAACCTGCTCCCTGTGACGGTGTCCTTGGAAGCAGGCAGCTGGCACAGCCCCTCTGGGCCTGGCCTCTGGGTGCGTGTCGCCTGCCTGCCTCTGAGGCAGGGCTTGTGGCCCTAGCACATTTGAGCAAGGGCAGCTCTGGGGGGAGAGGGGGTCTGTGACCACTCACCAAGATAGGGCATTCAACACATGAAGGGGCTAATAAACTGTGGTACATGTATACCATGAAATACTATCCAGCCATAGAAAAGGTAGAGACTTTACATCCTTGGTATTTACCTGGATGGAATTGGAGAACATTCTCCTAAGGAAAGTGTGTCTCAAGAATGAAAAAGCAAGTATACCATATATCAATATTATATTGAAACTAGTGAATCAACAACTACAGGCCCAAGTGAGAAGAAAATTCAATTAAATTCATGAAGGGGAGGGGGCGGGGTGGGGAAGGCTGGTAAGTTCCCACCCAACAGGTGCGATGTGGGGTATAGGGCCCACTTCCAGAGTGAAGCATTCAACTGCAACTCAGATTTTACCTTACAAAATGCAAACAATGTGACCTAATTATATGTGCCCTCATATTAATCTGAAATTATTTTAAAAAATGGGGCATTCCTGTGAATCCATCTTAAACCAAGGTGTCCACAGCACTTTGTCCTTCCTTGTACGTGATCCTTTGGCCTTAACACAAATTCCTGCACCAATGAGGTGTGGCCAAGATAGTATGACAGGGCCCAAACCACAAAAATTTAGTTTTGTTTTTCCACTGTTGGAGAATCTGACAGGTAGTTAAGTTTTTGGGACTGGTCAATTTAGGTGGCATCTTTCTTCATGTAAGACATTTATTCAATAATCAATTTATTCAAAAAGCAGTCCTGAATGTCTGTTCTGTATCAAGCACCACGTTAGACTACAAAGAAGACAAGAGATCTTCCTGGTTCTCAAACAGTTGTTGGTTATTTTAAGTTAATATGATGATGGTTCTTCCTTGTTGAGTAAAATATTGTTCAGATATAAAAGTAATTGCTTCAGTTTTAAAAGCTAGTATAGGTGACTTTAAATATGTATACAAATTTTATTATTAAAAACATACATTTAGATATGTATATATTTTAAAATATGTATTTTAATATATATATTTGAGACAGAGTTTCACTCTGTTGCCCTCAGTAGAGTGCTATGGAGTCATAGCTCACAGCAACCTCAAACTCTTGGGCTCAAGCTATTCTCTTGTCTCAGCCTCCCAAGTAGCTGGTACTACAGGCGCCCACCACAATGCCCAGATAGTTTTAGAGACAGGGTCTTACTCTTGCTCAGGCTGGTCTCCAACTCCTGAGCTCGGGCAATTCACCTGCCTCGGCCTCCCAGAGTGCTGGGACTATAGGCATGAGCCACAATGCCCAGCT
>CAUYQV010015974.1:0-18163 GCA_963574575.1 Galagoides demidoff | reverse complement strand
GTAGCCGGGCATCATGGCACGTGCTGGAGTCCTAGCTACTTGGTAGGCTCAGGAAGGAGGATGTCTTGAGCCCAAGAGACTGAGATTTGTGAGCTATGATGATGCCATGGCACTCTCCCCAGGGCAAGAGAGTTAGATTGTCTCAAAAAAAAAAAAGGAGAGAGCGAGGATTAATCAAGTTTATATTTCCATTACTTAAAATATGCAAAGGTTGAGAAGACTGCAGTATTTGCTCATTATCACATTGGCACCACAGTCTAGTGGCATAGCCTGAGTTTTCCAGAAAGCAGATATGACAGCACAGGCCAGGTTGAAGAACAGGTACTTTCTGTGGAGTATGGAGTATGGCTAAAGAGCAGGAATGAAGCAGGGAAAGGAGGAGTGCTAGATACAGAGGAGTATTGTCAAGCTGGGCACAGCTACTGTGTCTGATCTCATGGGGCTGCCTGAGATGTGTCTCAGGGTCATCAGCTCAGGGAAAGAAAGGAGGGGAGGCAAGTATCCATTGGCTCTATGTCTTCCATGGTCAAAAGTTTGCTCCACAGGGTATTAATTAGCATTGCACCAACTTCTGGGGACACAAAGCTGGGGACATCAACCACCATAGCATGACTGGCAGTGGGGACCCTAATCTACGTGTTGTTAGGTTGCTCCTGCTTGTCAGATCCTAATAGCAGGTGAGGCTTGGAAGGTGTGGAGTGGGGCACTTTGACCAAGGCAAGGTGTTTGAGACAAGTAATGACTTAAGGAAATCTCTTGTCTTGAAACTACAGTAGAACCTCTGTAAGTTGACCACCTAAGGGACTGTAACAAACTGTTCAACATATGGAGGTGGTCAACATAAGGAATGAGCCCTACTGTGCTGATATGTATATGTGGTGCATGCCTGGTCTTTGAACATTAGGTCAACTGAAGGAGGTTGTCAGTGGAAGGAAGTGGTCAACTATGGAGGGTTCTACTGTACTATGTTTCTGATGGAAATCTAGTCAGTGGGTTCCTTCCAATGTATTGGTGATGCCTATCGTCTTCCATAAATATAAAGTAATTCCCATAACAGATCGCTACAGTCTATCACGGGCCATTCATTGAAATCAACTTTGTCCAGCAGGATTTGGGACTTTTTAGGAGGGCCAGTGTGTGGCTGAAGTTTGGCATTAGCTAAGGAAAGGCAGTTAGTCATTCAATCACCTTGAAAGCTGGCAGAGAATTATAATGAACCAGAAAACTAGGTGAAGTGTGAACTGGCATAATTTGGGAATAAGGCAAGTTTTTAGATTTCTCTTTTAGATTCTTATGGGGAGACCTGGCTCTAAATAAGAAGTTGTTCTGCTGAACCGCTTGAGAAAAAGAGAGACCTCGAGAAACAAGAGTTAATCAAGCCATCAGCAATGCCTTTCACCCATCCCTGCCTCCAACTGAATTATAAAGTTCAAACCAGGTTAAAATAAATATTTATGGGTGGAGGGGTGTCAGAGAAAAGCAGAGAAATGAGTAGAGCCTATGGTTCATATTTGGAAACCATCTGATTCTGCTACCACCTTCTTCACTTCTGCCCACACCTCAGCGTTCCTGAAACAATGGACAGAATGGCTGGGCGCGGTAGCTCACACCTGTAGTCCTAGCAGTCTGGGAGGCTGAGGCAGGTGGATTGTTTGAACTCAGGAGTTCAAGACTAGCCTGAGCCAGAGTTAGACCCCATCTCTACTAAAAGCACCGATAACTCGAGACTCTATCTCAAAACAAATGAACAAACAAAACAATGGACAGAAGGACTTGCTCCCAAGCAACTTGAAAGTTGTGCCCCAGAGGCTACAGTGCAAATGTCTGCGTTCCAGAGATGACTCTGTTCTCACACTTTGCAAACAGAGCAGTTACTGAGCTGTTCTTGTGTTGATTTTTTTAGGCTATGTCTTCACCCAAGAAGCTGACGTCTTATAAATGCATATAGTTTGTGCTCAAATGAATACACGGTGGATGACTGCTTAGCCAGAAGTTAAAAACGACAAATCCAATAACGCTATCACGGTGTAAACTGTCGTTTTAATTTGGGTTAAGCTTGCTAAATGTCAAGCAAAATTTTGAATTAAAAAAAATTTTTTTTTTTTGCAGTTTTTGGCCAGGGCTGGGTTTGAACCCACCACCTCCTACATAAGGGACCAGCGCCCTACTCCTTTGAGCCACAAGCACCACCCTGAAGCAAAATTTTGTTCGAGAAGAATCTGCAGCTTGCTTCCCAAATCAGCTATGTTTGTGGTGAGATGTATGTAAATTCACTCATCTAGAGAGGCTTGTGAGCTGCAAAATGGTCTTTCATTGTGATTGTTTTCCCCACAACTATGTCCTGCTTTTTCATTTCTACAGCTGTTTTCCTGGCTAGATAACCTGGAATGACCCAGAATGCTTCATATCTTTGGAAGATCATTATTTTGGCTGCAAAATAAAGACCTGCATTTGGAATAGTAACATAAAATGATGTGCACGGTGGAGACTCAAAACATTTCTCTTCCAAAAACATACTTAGGGAGGCCATATGCTCTGCGTTGGTAAGAAGACAGTCCAGGAGAGGTGCCAATATTCTGTTTATTGCTTGAATGAGTGATTATTTTTTAAATGTATTTATGTATATGAAATTGGCTTAATGAGAACATCTCCTTTCCCAAACTTTGTAGATAAAAGAGAATTGGCCATAATTCAGGTTAGTTCAAAATGCATCTTTTTTTTTTTTTTGAAACAGAGCCTCAAGCTGTCACCCTGGGTAGAGTTCCGTGGCATCAGCTCACAGCAACCTCCAACTCCTGGGCTCAAGCGATTCTCTTGCGTCCGCCTCCCCTAAGTAGCTGGGACTACAGGTGCCTGCCACAACTCCTGGCTATTTTTTTTTGTTGTTGTTGCAGCTGTCATTGTTGTTTGGTGGGCCAGGCTGGATTAGAACCCGCCAGCTCAGGTGTATGTGGCTGGCGCCTTAGCCACTTGAGCTACAGGTGCCCAGCCAAAATGCACCATTTTTAATAGTCTTTGTGTCACATGACTAAATCACTAACCACTTGTAACCTTACTCTCTCTTGAAAATTTATAGGTTTCACCTAAAACTTTTCCTATGTATTTAACATTTCCAGTTTCTTTGCGCTGTATAGTAAGATTGTCTAGGTGAAAAATTTCATGTGTTCAACTCAGATTTCATTTCTATTTTTTTTCTTTTTGAGACAGAGTCTCCTTGTTTCCTGGCTAGAGTGCCATGGCATCAGCCTACCTCACAGCAACCTCAAACTCCTGGGCTCAAGTGATCCTCCTGCCTCAGCTTCCTAAGTAACTGGGACTGCAGGTGCCCCCAAAAATGCCTGGCTAATTTTTCTATTTTTAGTAGGGATGGGATCTCACTCTTACTCAGGCTGGTCTTGAACTCCTGAGCTCAAAGGATCCGCCCACCTAAGCCTCCCAGAGTGATGAGATTATAGGTGTGAGCCACCACACCTGACATAGATTTTGTTTCTTTTTTTTTCTTTTGTTTTCTTTTCTATGACAACTACAAACCTGCCAGTTCTGCTGTATGTGGCTGGCACCATAAGCACTGAACTATGGACACCAAGCCCTAGATTTCATTTCTTTCTTTCTTTCTTTTTTTTCAGAGGCAGAGTCTCACTTTATCACCCTTATAGAGTGCTATGGCATCACAGCCCCAGCTGGGCTCCTGGGCTTAGGCGATTCTCTTGCTTCAGCCTCTCGAGTAGCTGGGACTACAGGCAGCCGCCACAACACCTGGCTATTTTTTGTTGCAGTTTGGCTGGAGCTGGGTTCATGCCTGCCACCCTCAGCATATGGGGCTGGCGACCTACCCACTGAGCCACAGGCACCGCCCACCTACATTTCATTTCTAAATCTCCAAATTTACATGTTTTCTTTCTTGCCATCCTCTCCTACATTATTCTGTCTCTTCTTCTAGCCCTGCTTATACTAATGGTCCTGTCTTAAGTTATCCCTTGGATTTAAAAAATAAATGAATAAAAAATTTTGTTAGAAAAAATCTCAAATGTATATTAAAGTCTTTAATAATATCATAAATGCTTGTGTACTCATCACTTAGTTTCTATAATTATCAATTCATGGCCAATCTTATTTCTGGGATACTTTAGCCCTTAAGAAGTACTGATTATAGGGCGGCACCTGTGGCTCAAGGAGTAGGGTGCCAGCCCCATACATGGGGGGTGGCGGGTTCAAGCCTAGCCCTGGGCAAAACTGCAAAAAAAAAAAAAAAAACCAACCAAACAAACAAAAAACCCCCAAAAACAAAAATAAAAAAGAAGTACTGATTATAATGGAAAATACTGACAGGTCGGACAGCATGAAAATCAAAAACTTCTGTTAATCAAAATATACTATAAAGGGCATGAAAGACAAGACAATTCTGCAAACTATAAAGAACTCCTATTAATCAATAAGAATCCAGTAGAAGAAAAATGTGTAAGAGACTTGAATGGACATTTTATAGAAGAGAATATTGGTGTGGTTAATGTACTTATGAAAAGGAGCTCTTATATTAATAAGCAGAGCATTACGAACAGCCAGTAAGGGGAACAATGTGCCATTTCCTCAATAACAGAATTGCCATAGGACCCAGAAATTACACCCTAAGATATATACTCAAAGGAATTGAAATCAGGAACTCAAACAAATATTTATACAAGTGTGTTCTCAGCAATATTATTGATGATAGTCCCAAAGAGGAAAAACTCAAATGTCCATCAATAGATGGACGCATAAACAGCATTTGACATGTAAATAGAATGAAATATAATTCAGTCATGAAAAGGAGTGAAGTCCTAATACACGCTCCAACACGGACGAGCCTCAGAAACATCATCTCCAGTGAAAGAAGCTGGACCCAAAAAGTTGTGCATTTATGATTCCATTTATATTATATTAAGTATCTAGAATAAGCCAATTCATAGACACAGAAAGCAGATGAGGGCTTGCCTGATTAGAGGAAAGAGGAAATGGAGAGTAACTACTTCATGGGTGTGAGTTCTGGACTGATGAGAAAGTCGCAGAGGCAAATAGAGGTGGTGGATGTCCAATATTGTGAATGGACTTAATGCCACTGAATTGTTCATTTAAAAATGGTTATGCAGGCTCAGGGTCTAGGGCGCCAGCCACATATACTGGGGCTGGTGGGTTCGAATCCGCCCTGGGCCTGCTGAACAATGACAACTACAATAAAAAAATAGCCAGGCATTGTGGTGGGCACCTGTAGTCCCAACTACTCGGGAGGCTGAGGCAAGAGAGTAGCTTACACCGAAGAGTTTGAGGCTGCTGTGCACTGTGCTGCCATTGCACTCTACCAAGGTGACATGGTGAGACTCTGTCTCAAAAAAAAAAAAATGGTTATGCAGCACAATTCACAATTGCAAAGATGAGGACTCAACTTAAGTGCTCTTTAATTCATGAGTAGATAAAGAAATTGGGGCACATATACATATACATGTAAAATACATGTACACACATACATATACAACACAGAATAAAAAGGAATGAAATAATGTCATCAACATACACACCATGGAATAAAAAGGAAAGAAATAATATCATTTACAGCAACATGGAGGGAACTGGAGACCATTTTCCTAAGTGGAGTATCTCAGGAATGGAAAACCAAACCCCACACGTTCTCACTACTGAGTGGGAGCTAACGGATAGACACATCTGGGCATACAGCGATATAAAGGACTTGAGAAACAAGGAAACAGGGAGGGTGGGTGTGGGATAAAAACTTACATATTGGGGTACAATGAACAGTATCCTGCTGATAGGCACACCAAAAGTCCTGACTTAAGCATTATATAAGATATCCAAGTAATAAAAATTTGCATAACCCCTTATTTTGAAATTTCAAAAATAGCTTACAGTAGAAAAATTGTTAATTTTATGCTACTCAACTTTTACCATCATAAAAAGAAAAGGATTGTATAGTAGGTAAGTCTCTTTTTCCGAATGTAATCAACAGACACAACAAATTCCTGGAGACAGAAGTTAAGGTAGCCGTTCCTGTTGGGGAGAGGGGTTAAGGAAGGGCCTGGGAAGAAGAACAAGGACAAGGTCAGATGTGCTCAAGTCCAAGTCGGTCCCTGCTAGAACCTTCCTTACACTTGTCCATCAGGGCTTGGCTGGGCCTGCTGGTACTGGCCAATAACCAGCTGACACCTGCTAGAGACATGTGGATCCCTCTTGCTTTGCAAGCTTGTGAATTCAGTATCTGTATATGGACTTTGAAACTTGCAATGCTCTATTCCTTACCTGATTAGTGCTTACACAGGTGTGTTCACTTTGTGATAGAACATTGAGCTGTATGTGCTTAGGGTTTCTGCACTTTTCTGTGAATATGTTAACCATCGATATATAAATTTATTTAAAAAAAAGAAACTAACACACTAACAAACAAGCTTTAGATCTTCTGAAAACCCACATGACCCAGTTCCTAATCTATTACTTATTTCTTTATACCTCAAGCTTCAGGATGGTTTCTGGCAAAGCTTTAAGAAAGCACAACACAAGGACCCCTCATTTTTGGTTCAAGTCACTGTCTTCCTCGTCCATCCTGTGGATTTTTGCTACATTGGTTTTATAGCATAGATGATTAAGTCAAGCAAAGGATGTGTATTGCCACCTATTTTGTTTTAAGCATTTAGTTGAGATCAGAGATTCCAAGAACATTAGGGTTCTTATTTTCAAGAATCACATTAGCAAAGTGATAATTTTAGCCTTGATGCTTCTTTGGAGTGAGGAGGATAGTGTCTGGAGGAATTACTTGTTCTAAAATATCTGCCTTATGATTTCCCTTCTGTTTGTCAATCTTGTGAGTTTTGCCTTTGTTTTGGACGATGAAACCCAAAGCATTGTCTCTAGAAGTTTACTCTTGAATGAAGCCTAATCAAGAGAGGTAGTGAGAAGCTAGAGTAGAAATTAGAAGAGAAATTGACTTTCTTAAGTTTTCATCTATTAGAACACTCCACAAAGATTATTACTTTTTCTTGAGAAGATGAATTAAGCAACGGTCCTTGTAAAGCGAGGTAAAGAGTAGAAATGTGGCGGGCAGTACAGCGACAAAGGCTGCCTGTGAATAACAGGCAAGACAAATGTGATTTAAGAACTCTGTCCATGACTGAGCCATTTACAGCAGCCCTGAGTGAACTGTGCTCAGGAACCACTGAAAAGTTTGAAGTTTAGTAAGAAAGAGGACAGAAAAAGGGAGAGGAAGAATACAGACCCCAAAACTCAGTAAAGGAAGAAGGGAGAAAAATTAGACAGAAAACAGTAGCTATCTGTTATGCCACTGGCTTTCCTCATTTAAAGGAGCACTGAAGTAAATTTACTATAGGATGGGTGCCTGTGCTCCGTGGTTAGGGCGCCAGCCACATGCTCCGGGGCTGGTGGGTTTGACCAGCCTGGGCCTGGGCCTGCTAAGCAAACAAACAAACAAACATAGTTGGGTGTTGTGGCAGGCACCTGTAGTCCCAGCTACTAGGACGGCTGAGGCACGAGAATCTCTTGAGTCCAAGAGTTTGAGGTTGCTATGACCTATGACGCCATGGCATTCTACCAAGGGTGTCAAAGTGAGACTCTGTCTCAATTAAAAAAAAACAAATGAACACCAACAACAAAAACTTAACTGTAGTTACCATGAACTCCCTACCCAGTGAGGGCTCAGACTACATCTTTTCTGGGCCACTGTGCTCATTTCAATGAAACTGATTGCTATGAATTGATGTTTTGGTTTCTTGGTGATTGGAGTCTGTGGAAGAAATGGTGTTTTCCAATTAGACAGGCTCATTTGAATTAGGGATTGCTATATGGGGTAGATTTATTTCTAATTTTCCACTGTACAGAAACAGAAGCAGAGCTACACTGACACTATGTAGACCTCCAGGAACACACCTGTAGGTGAACAGATTGGTTTTATTGGCTCTCTGCAATGGAAGACAACACACACAGTCAAGGAATCATGGAATCATGGAGTGTCTCTGTGGGAAGACAAGTGTTGGAAAGGACTTGTAGGATTTGGACTGTGTTAGGTCTGCAGTCCCTACACCCTAGGCTGAGAACTGGTACAGGTTGTGGCCTGTTAGGATCCAGGCTTCACAGCAGGAGGTGAGCACCGGCCAGGGAGTGAAGCTTCATCTGCATTGATAGCCACTCCCCATCGCATTATTGCCTGAGCTCCACCTCCTGTCAGATCAGCAGCAGCATTAGATTCTCATAGGAGCGTGAACTCTCCTGTAAACTAGGCATAGGAGGAACATAGGTTGCTTCTTATGAGAATCCAAGGCCTGGTGATCTGAGGTGGAGATGTAATCATCCCCAAACCATCCCTGCCTCCTACTCCCATAGGGGGCAAAACTGTCTTCCATGAAACCGGTCCCTGGTGCCAAAAATATTGGGTGCTGCTGAGTTAGGTGATTTGGGAAAGGATTTAAGGAGGTAGGACTTTGGTCTGAATTAGATGCTGTCAGGAAGTGAAGTTAATTCTATAATTGGGCATCTTATCTAGAAGGTGGGAGGAAGGAAGTCACATGAGAACTTTAATTGCTAAAGAATCAGCAGTCACTCATATTAGCTAGGATGAGGTGGAGGGTTGGTATTTTGTGGCTTGGAAAGTATTCATGTTTTGTCTATGTTCTGACATAATATGGAACAATCTTATTTTTGCCATGATTCTTCATGGTCACAAAGTGGCCTTGTCTGATGGTGGTGTTCTGTGTGATTGTATGTGTTCAATAGGACAATACCAAGACCTAACCGTGAATACCAAAACCCCTTTTAGCAATACCACATCCAGCTGGTTGTATCAGGCCAGGTCCTAGATGTCAGGATTGTTTTTCTCTTTCTCAGTAGCAGAGAATAGCTAAAAATGGAGTCCTTCAAATCAGGTGATATGTTAATTAGGACTAGGTTTTACTACATTATGCAAACACACATCCTGAAATAACAGTGGCTTAAATGAAAAAATGTTTATCTCTCTTTCTCATATAAAATAAGTCTGAATAAGGCAAATTAAAACCACCCTGAGATATCACCTAACCCCAGCGAGAATGGCCTATATCACAAAATCTCAAAACCACAGATGCTGGCACAGATGCGGAGAGAAAGGAACACTTTTACACTGCTGGTAGGACTGCAAACTAATACAACTTTTTTGGAAGGAAGCATGGAGAAAACTCGAAGAAGTCAACCTAGACCTGCCGTTTGATCCTGCAATCCCATTACTGGGCATCTATCCAGAAGGAAAAAAAATCCTTTTATTATAAAGACACTTGTACTAGGCTGTTTATTGCAGCCCAATTTACAATCGCTAAAATGTAGAAACAGCCTAAATGTCCTTCAACCCAGGAATGGATTGGTAAACTGTGGTATATGTATACCATGGAATATTACTCAGCCATAAAAAGGGAGATTTTGCAGCATTTGTATTAACCTGGATGGAGGTGGAACACATTACTCTTAGTGAAGCATCATAGGAATGGAGAAGTATGAATCCTATGTATTCAATTTTGATATGAGGACATTTAATGACAATTAATGACACATTGGGGCATGGGGGAAGGGGACAGAGAAGGAGGGAGGGGGTAAGGGAAAGGAAAAAAAAACAATAAAATAAAATAAAATAGTGACTAATTCTCACATAAATTGGATTTAATTTTGACCAAAGTGCATTACTTAAACAATTTTTAATTCAACTTGTTAATATGTTGCTTAGGATATTGCATCCTCATTTATAAGTGAAGTATGTTTGTAATTTCCCCTTTATAATAATATATTTTCTATGATAATATATTAATATCAGGTGTATCCAGATCAAGTAGAATGATTTTGAAGTAGTTCTTCTTTTTCTATTGTCTATAAGATCTGGCATGATTTTTTTTTTGAAATTACCTTTTACTTTTATTTATTAATATTAGTTGTCTATTTTTTTGAGACTTAAAAAAAATAATAAGTTAACTGATGACTCCATACTGAATCTCAGAATCAAAGCATTCTGTAAAAGACATAGTCTTATTTGACAAAGTGAATGTTACTTTCTTTGCATTATTATTATTTTTATTATTGTTTAATATTTCAGTGCAGCAATTGTCTGATTTCTTTTCTGAATGTATTTATGTTCGTTTGTTCTTTACAAGGTTTTTGTTTCTAGTCCTTATCTTAAACATTTGTTATTGTTATTAAATTTTAAGCCTTTTTAATTTTGTGAAGGCAAAAAAATGGAAACCTAATAAACACATGTACATGTAAAAAAATAATAATAATTCTGAAGATAGGTCTTCCATAGCTGGAAAGATAGCTCCATAATCACCAGGGACCCTGCTATCTCAGAGCTCTGAGCTGGTCCAAAATGACTGCTCAAGTTCCAGCCATCACACTAAAATTCCATTTGCAGCAAGAGGAAGGGAAGAAGGGTCTTGCTCCCTTTTTCTGGAGACTCCCTGAAAGTACCATTCAACACATCTCATATTCATTCACCAGCATTTGATTATAAAGCAAAGATATCTGTGAAGTACAATCATTTAGGTAATGATAGAGTCACTAGAATTTTTTTTTTTTTGTTAAAAGAGAAGCAATACTTGGTTATTAGGGAAACTAGAAATGTCTGGATTTGGGATAACACCGGTGCCACATTGAGTTCTATGAAAAGCAATTCTCCTAGCTCTTGTATGCAAATAGCCCTCTCTTGGGTGAAAACCAGCAAGTGATTAATTATGTTAAGGGATGGTCTTTTGTAACAACCTCAAGAGTTCAAGTTTCCAAAGTGAACTCTCATTTCAGCCTTTTGAACCTTAGTAGCTTGACTGAAAAGAATATTGTGATTCAGCCTCTTGTTGCTAAGCTGCCAGACAATTCACCTCTAGCAGCAGGGAAGAAATGGCTGTGTTGTTGGAAATATTTAACTTAAAAATCATCCTTGCAAATTTCTTTTTAAGAATAACTCAATCCCTTTGTTCGGAAGAGCTATAAAATTTTTGTGTGTTCCTCTTTCATTCATTCTTTCTTTTTTTAAAAGGAGGTAATAAATAAGGTGAATAAACTTGTAAACAAAAAGTTCATGTTGGTATTATAACTACGTGCAGACATCTGGGCTGGAAATGTGAGAAAATTGTAAAGAATTTGGAAAGGTTCAAAGGCTCAGGTTATTAAACTTTTAATAATCTTCTTTTCTGCAGGGCTAACCCCCTGCTATTCTTTCAGTGTAGTAGAAAAACAAAATATGGACAAAATTGTGGTTAATTAAGCACTGAATCTTCCTTGGAAAACCTATAGAAATTGCTGGGGGTTTTTATAGAGGCTGAGAGTTAGGAGTTACTGATTTGAAAAGGTATAACATCCTTAACACTTAAATTTAGAGGATTTCTGGTTAGATTTTAATGAAATAAGATATATGTTTTTCTTACAAAAATATCTGTCAGGAATTGATATACAGTAGAACCTCTGTAAGTTGACCACCTAAGGTCAACATATGGAGGTGGTCAACAGAAGGAACTAGGCCTGCTATACTGATATGTATATGTGATACATGTCCAGTCTATGAAAATTAGGTCAATGTAAGGAAGTGGTCAACGTAGGAAGGGGGTCAACTATGGAGGTTGATTGAAAAACCCTAGTTCGGGCTTGGCACCTGTGGCTCAATCGACTAAGGCGCCAGCCACGTACACCTAAGGTGGCGGGTTCGAATCCCCAGCCCGGGCCCACCAAACAACAATGATGGCTGCAACCGAAAAATGGCTGGGCATTGTGGCGGGTGCCTGTGGTCCCAGCTACTTGGGAGGCGGAGGCAGGAAACTCGCTTGAGCCCAGGAGTTGGAGGTTGCTGTGAGCTGTGATGCCATGGCACTCTCCCCAGGGGGATAGCTTGAGGCTCTGCCTCAAAAAAAAGAAAAGAAATGAACCCTGTTCACCAGCCACTGCTCATGCAGTGTGAAAAAGTCATCCAGGAGAGGGGAAAAGAACATTAGTGGGGATAAGACACGTTCTTCAAAAATGGTGCAAGAACAATGGTATAGTAGATATGTCTGCCCAACTCACAGTAATTCCTCCCCGAGAATGCCCATTCTAATCTCTATTCTAATCCACAACAGGGTTTCAGGAGTCAGTCTACAACAATCATGTTTACGTTAAATGGCCTATGCCCCCTAAAGGTGAACCCCTGACCTGAGCTAGACTAGGCAGAGTCTTTTCCAGTCTGAAGGGTTGACATCTTGAAGAAAAAAGATGCAAACTCTCAGTCGCTGAGCTTTGCTATGGTGAGCCTCTACCACCAGGCCCAAGTAGCAGGGGAGGCCCATCCACAGGGATGGATGACTAAGAGGCTGCTCCAGGGGCAACAAAGCTGAGAAGGGAAAGTAAACTACTCTGCCTTTCTAACACCTTTTCCTTCTCAGATTCCAGCCTTTTGGGAACTTAAGCTCCATCCCAGACCTTGTTCCAAGGAAATACTCCATATCCTCATGATCAATTTCCCCCCCCCTTTTCCCCATCAAGGGAGGTTGAGTTAGTTCCTTTACTAGCACCTAAGGATCTTTGATTCACTAGCCATGTAGAAAAATACAGCTGGATGGATCTCATTGCCCACATGAAAATAAATTCCAAGGCCACGCCTGTGGCTCAAAGGAGTAGGGTGCCGGCCCATATGCCGGAGGTGGCGGGTTCAGACTCAGCCCCAGCCAAAAATAAATAAATAAATAAATAAATAAATAAATTCCATATGGAGTTACGATTGCAACTTAAAAATAAAACAATACAGGGAGTAAAATGAAATACAGACACTTTATAATCTTGGAATCTAGAATCCAAAAAGGAAAAGATTTAAACGCTTGACTATATAAAATTGTACAACTCGTAAACAACAAAGATCCTTCATAACCAAAGTCAAAAACCATAAAATTGGCCATGCATGGTGGCGCACACCTTTAGTCTCAGCTACTCAGGAGGATGGCTTGAACCTAGGAGTTTGAGGTCACTGTGAGTGACACTGAGGCCATGGCACTCTAACCTGGGTGACAGAATGAAACTCTGTCACAGAAAAGAATTTTTTTTTTTTTTGAGACAGAGTCTCACTGTGTTACCCTGGGTAGAGTGCCATGGCATCATAGTTCACAGCTACCTGAAATGCCTGGGTTGAGCAATCCTCTTGCCCCAGCCTCCTGAGTAGCTGGGACTACAGGCGTCCTCCATAATACCCTGGCTAGTTTTTCTACTTTTAGTAGAGATAGGGTCTTGCTCTTGCTCAGGCTTGTCTTGAACCCCTGAGCTCAAGTGATCCACCCCCCTCAACCTCCTAGAGTTCTAGAATTACAGGCATGAGCTACCACACTTGGACAGAAAAGAATTCTTTAAAAATCACAAAATTAAGGAAAATATTTGTTTAAAAATATGAAAAATAAATAACTATTACATATGACTACATATGAGAAAATGCTCCACTCTTAATTCAGAAATAGAAATGAAAACTAACAAATCAGCAGATGTCAACAAAGTTTTGGGAAAATATACACTCTTTCACCCTCGGTACAAACTTTTTGGAGTGTAATTTGGCAATATCAGTGCAAAATACCTTTTGATATAGTGATTCTACTGTCAGGAATTTATTCTACAAAAATGTACAATATGAGTGATCCTATATAATAAGGATACTTATTATGCATAAAATTGTTTATAATAATAAAATTTGGAGACATATAAATGTCTTACCACAGGGCATTGCATTTGTTTTAAATGTATATCCACAGAATGTAATAAACTGCAATAGTATCAGTGTCTGTACCTCCGTGGCTAGGGCGCCAGCCACATACTCTGGGACTGGCGGAACCTGGCCTGGGGCCTGCTAAAAAAAAAAAAAATGACAACTACAGCCAAAAAATAGCCAGGCATTGTGGCAGTCACCTGTAGTACCAGCTACTTGGGAGGCTGAGGCAAGAGAATTGCCTGAGCCTAAGAGTTTGAGGTTGCTGTGAGCTATGACACCACAGCACTCTACCAAGGGCCACATAGTAAGACTCTATCTCAAAATATATATATATATATATATATATCTCAAAATATATATATATACATATATATTTTTTTTTCAAACTATAACAGTTTGAAAAGATCAAGACAGCATTGTGTGTACTGACATGGAGAGCTACTTAGGAGATTTTTTTTTCTTTGAGACAGAGTCTCATTCTGTTACCCTGGGTAAAACGCTGTGGCATCATAGCTCACAGCAACCTCAAACTCTTGGGCTCAAGAAATATTTTTGCCACAGTTTTTCTATTTTTAGTAGAGAGGGGGTCTTGCTCTTGCTCAGACTGGTCTCCAACTCCTGAGCTCAAGCAGTCCTCCCACCTGAGCCTCCCAGAGTGCTAAGATTACAGACACGAGCACCTCACCTGGCCTTCAAAGTTTACATTCTATCACATATTCATTTGTTCATTCATTCAAAAAATATTTACTTCTACGTGCGTGGTGCCTACTGGTGATTAACAGCCAATGCTCTGAGCCAAGGCAGCTCACCCAAGTGTCAGAGAAGGTGACTGAACCGGGGCCAGGCGCAGTGGCTCACACCTATAATCCTAGCACTCTGGGAGGTCATGGCAGGTGGATTGCCTGAGCTTGGAAGTTCGAACCAGCCTGAGCAAACAAGACCCTTTCTCTAAAAATAGCCAGCATTGTGGTGGGTGTCTGTAGCCCCAGCTACTTGGGAGGCTGAGGCAAGAGGATCACTTGAGCCCAAGAGTTTGAGATTGCTGTGATATGACACCATGGTACTCTACTGAGGGTGACAAAGTGAAACTCTGTCTCAAAAAAAAAAAAAAGGGGGGGAGGCGGCACAGAGGAGCAAGGTGCGGACCCCATATGCTGGAGGTCGTGGGTTCAAGCCCAGCCCTGGCCAAAAACTGCAAAAAAAAAAAAAAAAGAGAAAAGAAAAGGAAAAAAAGGGTGACTGAACCACCGGAGCAATTCATGTAGCTCTTTAGAAGCTGTATGGGTCAATTGTATATGATTAATGGCAACTAAGAAAAAGTAAATGCCTAGCACAATGATGTCCAAAAGTGAGTGAGACCATGACAGAGGCAGTAAACATGAATCTAATGATACAAAAAGAAAAAAACAATCAGCATTGGGGAAATCTAACATAGTTCTTGTAAAATTTCTGCCTAAAAAGGCTTTCTAGCTCTTCGAACTGACTGTGGAATCAACTCTGCCCTCACTTGTGCTTTCTGGTCTGCCAACATGGAAACCCACCCAGGGAACTCTGCGTTCCCCTTCTGGATCATCATAGACTCAGGGAGTGGAGAGTGAGTGACAGGGCACTGCCAGGGCAGCTAGTGGGGACCCCAAGAGCCGTGTATTTGTGGCTAAATATCTGATCCTCCCATCCTAGGGAGGAGTGAGATTTGTGGGGCCAGCACCAGAGTGTGAGGCTTCTGCCAGAAGCAGCACAGGCTGCCAAGAACCTGCAGGTCAGGTCAAGTCAAAGCCCTTAGGAGAAAGCCTAGGTTCGGTCACCAGGATAACCCAGTACAGGCCTAAATCCAAACAGTGGGAGGCGAGATTCAGACTGAGCAAATGACCCTGCACTGCTTCTCCTCTCAGCTCTCCTGCCCAGATCTCTCTGGGCTACTGAAATCCCTCCTCACGTTCCCCTTTCTGTCCTCTGGACCCAATTCACGGTGTTGGCTTTCTTGCTAGAATGTTGGCCCTTCTCCCCCTAGCATCTGGCTCTCTGCCTGACTGCCTGAGGAAAAGCCCGGAGACAACCCAGCCCCTAGAGCCCTGCTACCCGAGAGTTGAGCCTACAGCCAGCACTCCTGCCTCCTTTGCCCTGGTCCCTTTCAGGGGGTGGGGGCTGGGAAACCAGGCCCCTGCTCACGGGCATAAGAATCTCACTAACAGTCCCCTGGCAAGCTCTAAGCAGCAATCCCTTTCCAGTATCACTGTCTGGCTGCAATGCTTGGCAGGCACACTTCTCAGAGTATACACCCAAATTGGTATTCCAGATAGCAATCAACCACTTGTGAATTTAGGTAGGGCATTTCTATCCCTAGGCCTGAACACTTCTAGGGAAAACAATGAGACAAAGGTTACAAATCTTCAAGTTGGAGGAACAGACCCTCGGCCCTCGGGAAGCCTTGCTCACACAGCCAGATGTTTCTTTCTTTCTCACCTCATCACTGAAAAAGACAGAGTCCAAGAGATGATTCTGAAATAATAGGACCCTGTCTGGGAAAACAGGCTCAGGAAGAGGATAAAGTATAAAGGGGGGTGCAAGCATATGGTGGCGGGTGATGATGGCAAGGAGGAGGACGCAGAACAGAGTAATTGAGAGGCTGGGCTCTGCCTGGTTTGCATCTTAGCCCAGCATCTTACAAGCTTGAGACTCTGGACAAGTTCATTAACCTCTCAGAAGCTGTTTCCACACTGGTAAAATAGGACTGCTATAGCATTGGCTTCTATGTTATGCCAATTAACTGAGAGAGCACCACAGAAGGGGTAGCACGATGCCCAGCACATACGAAGTGCTCAGTAAATGTCACCTGTTCCAAGAAGAAAGAATGAAGCTAAGGAGGTTCCAACAGGGAGGGAAGGGGGAATGAAGGGAGGTAAGAAAGACTCAGAGAAAGTGTCTCATTCCCACTTTTTCTCTAGGCCAGCCTTGAGTATTTTAGGTGTTTACTGCTGCAACCTTTTTTTTCTCTCTGCTGCACATCAGAAGAATAAGAGTTGTCTTGGGTCACACAGTAAATACACAAACACTAATGAAATCTAATTAGCAAAAGAAGAAAAGGTCCATACATACTTCTTGTGATATCAGACATCACAGACAAACAAAAAAGTCCTCATAAAATCAGCATGTGGCCTGTGGACCACACGTTGGCAAACCCTGGAACCAGAAACATATTTGCATGATTTGCGTATCTCTTTGTCATTACCAAATTCCAGTCCCAGTTCTGTCCTTTCCCATCTCTATGACCTTGAGCAATCTCCTAATTGCTCTATGCCTCAGTTTCCCCAAACGTAAAATGTAGTTATTATAGAAAACTGTTAAGGTCTTTCTAACATTCTGGTTCTACCTTACATTCTTATCTTTTTCTTTAGGAAAGGGTTAGAGGTTGAATTGTGTTCCCCAAAATGATGAAGTCTTAATGCCCAGTACCTGTGTATGTAAATGTGACCTTATTTGGAAATAATGACAGAGGTGATCAACTGAGACAAGGTCATTAGGGTGGGCCCTAATCTAATAGGGTTGACATCCTTATAAGGAAAGAATAGAAGACACAGAGACGCACAAGGAGAAGATGGACATTTGGTTCCAGAGGCAGATTGGAGTGACCTGTCTATAACCCAAGGAATGCCAACTGTCAGAGAATAACAGAAGCTAGACGAGGCAAGAACAAAATTCTTTTTTTTTCTTTGAGACAGTGTCTCATTCTGTTGCCCTGGGTAGAGAGCTGTGGCATCATAGCTCACAGCAATCTCAAAGTCTTAAGCTCAAGTGATCAATCATCTTGCCTTCTCCTCCAGAATAGCTGGGATTACAGGCACCTGCCAGAAAGCCCAGCTAGTTTTTTCTACTTTTAGCAGAGATGGGGTACTGCATTTGCTCAGGCTGGTCTCAGATCCTGAGCTCAAGCAATCCACCTGCCTCAGCCTCCCAGAGTGCTAGGATTACAAGGATAAGCCTACAAGGAAGAATTCTTACCTCCATGGTTCAGAGGGAGCAGACACTAAAGACACTTTGATTTCAGATTGCTGGTCTCCAGAACTGTGAGAGCACAAATTTCTGTTGCTGTAAGCTGCTCAGTTTGTGGTATTTCATTATAGCAGCCCAGACCCCACCCTGCTCTCCACACAGGAAATAAATCCAGAAAGTCTTCCGGCTCGGTGCCTGTGGCTCAAGCGGCTAAGGTGCCAGCCACGTACACCTAAGGTGGTGGGTTCGAATCCCCAGCCCGGACCCGCCAAACAACAATGACGGCTGCAACCAAAAAATGGCCAGGCGTTGTGGTGGGCAGCTGTGATCCCAGCTACTTGGGAGGCTGAGACAGGAGACTTGCTTGAGCCCAGGAGTTGGAGGTTGCTATGAGCTGTGATGCCATGGCACTCTACCCAGGGGGATAGCTTGAGGCTCTGTCTCCAAAAA